>VIAV01000004.1:0-75740 GCA_009618065.1 Bathycoccus sp. SAG4 | reverse complement strand
GTCGTCGTATCACTCTCGCCCATTCGTTCGTCTCCAGCACGTGCATTTCCTCCGCGCTCAACAACACCGGCAAGCCTCGCGTGGCGTCTTGTTGTCTGTACCCGGGCAACGACCCCAAGAGCGCGCCGACGATTCTGTGCCGTTGTCGAACGATGCGATACTCCTCCGCCGTCCAAATCAGTCCTCCTCCTCCTCCTCCTCCTCCTTCGTTTTCTTCTCTCTCGTGGATCGCGACGCGTGGAAGCTTCGAGGACGAGACGATGGAATGTTCCTTCATGTTTGTTGTGAGTAGTAATATTGAGCGCGTTCGTTGTTCGAAATGTAAAGAATTTTCGTCATAAATTCCTCTCTTTTTTGTGGTGAAGAAGTACTACTCCTCACTCAAATGGTCTTCTCCTTCGGAAAAGGAGAGGAAAAGACGACATCGAAAACGACGTCCTTCTCTCTGAGCAAAGAAGCCACGAGCGAACACTCGAAACGCGGCGCTCGATTCCTCGTCGCGCCGAGATCTGCGCAACCGATTTCGGAAACCGATTTAGAGGAATTTACGCGAGACCAAAAAGAAGGGAAAGACGCTCGAGTGGCGCAAGTCGTCGGAAACGCGCTGATCGTCGCGTCGTTCGTGGTGAACTGGTTCAGGAAACGACGTCGAGAGAGGAAGACGAAGAAGAAAGACGACGACGACGACGTGCCGACGGGGTTGGAGGAGAATTAATTGATTCACACATTTTTGTGTGTTTGTTGTTGGGGTAAAAAGTGCAAGAAGAAGAAGAAGAAGAAGAAAGGATGGCAGCGCCTTTGTACGAACAGACGGTGACGTTTGCAAACGGCGGGTTAGGACTCGGGGTGGGGTTGTCCGATGGACCTAACAACGGTGGTGTCGTCGAAAGTCAAACGACGACGCGGATTGGTGGAGAGAAGAGGCGAGTGGAGAGTTTACGCGTCGAGCGGGAGACCGGATTGGGCGGCGACTTTATTGACGTCGAAGACGGGGAAAGGGAGGACGAAAGACAACAATTGCGCACGATGAAGAAACGAGAAGAGAACGAGAGAGAGGAGGAGGAGAAGAAGATGATGAAACAGAGGGAAGCATTGAATGGGAAGAGAGAAGGAGACGTCGGGAATGACGATGGCAGCACCGATTATAGAAAATATAGTGACGAAGATCCGTTGTGGTTGCCGAAAGGCACCGCGCAGAGGTTGAAAAATTTAAAATCGCCGTTAGTGAGGTTGCACGGAGAGATCGTGGATTTTTGCAGATTTTTAGAACCGACGGAAGAGGAAGAGAAGTCGAGGTTGGCTGCGGTGGAACGCGTGCGAGAGGCGGTGATGACTATTTGGCCGAGCAGTAGGTTCGAGGTGCACGGTTCGTTCGCCACGAAGATGTATTTGCCGTCGTCGGACGTGGACGCAGTCATCTTAGATTCAGGTGCAAAATCATCGGCATTGTGTTTGAAAGCGCTGGCGCTCTATCTTGCCAGGAGAGGGGAAGCGAGAAATATTCAATTGATTAGTAAAGCGAGAGTGCCGATTGTTAAATTCGAAGAGACGAAATCGGGCATCCAATTCGACGTGTCATTTGACGTGGCCAACGGACCAGCGTCGGCGGATATTGTAAAGAGAAACACCAGGCGGTTCCCAGCTTTAAGGCCTTTAACGACTGTTTTGAAATGTTTCTTAGCGCAAAGAGGGTTGAATGAAGTCTATTCCGGAGGTATTGGATCGTATGCTTTATTGTGTATGATCATGACGTTTTTACAGCTCCGAGAATCGATCGAAGCGTCGGAATGGGCCGGCGAACGCGGTCGAGAAGACGCCTCGGAGGGGTGTCTAGGAACTCTTCTGATTGATTTCTTCGAGTTATACGGCCGGAAACTCAATTCAGAAGAAATAGGCATTTCATGTGGCGATGCGGAAAAAACCACCTCCACCAATCGGTTCTTCGTCAAGAGCGAGAAGAACTTTTATGATGAACGACGACCGTTTTTACTTTCTATTCAAGACCCGCAAGACCCGGAGAACGATTTAGGGCGCAACTCGTACGCCTGGCGAAGCGTCAAAGCGGCGTTTGAACACGCATTTACCGTCATCACCGCCCCAGTTGGCGCGTCCAAGGAGGTTTTTTTACTTGGGAGAATCGTAAAGATGGATACGGAGATGATGAAACTCCGAGCGGCGCCGAAGGAAACTGGTGCGATTAGAGGCGTGTTTTCAGACTTTCAAGAATTCATCGAGGCGAACAAAGAGAGAAGAGCAGGTGTCACCCCACGCCAAAACGCGAGTAAAAAGAAGAAACCGAGAGGAGTAGCAAAATCCCAACCAAAACCAGGCGATATATCTAAAGCTGAAGATGCGAACAATAGGAGGAAGCGAGGCCGGTGGGAAAAGAACGAGTCTTCCTCTGAAGAGGAAGAAGGCGCGTTAGAAATGAAGGGCGTAGCAAACAAGAAGAGAAAGAGTAAAGATCCAAACGCGCCGATGTTTGAAGACACCGAGGTTCTCAGCGTGGACTCGTCCTCTTCCTCTTCTTCTGAAGAAGAACAAGAAAAAAATATCGAGGATGCCGCGCGCGCCTACTCACCAATCTCGGAGAACGGCGACGTCGAAGACGACGCGAATCCGCGAAAACGAACTAAAAAACGTAAATACGCGAAAAAACACAACGCATCCACTCAAGGTCGAGGTCGAGGTCGAGGACGAGGACGAGGGCGAGGAGGAAGAGGAACTGGGTACTTTAGCAAGAAACGTTGAGCGAGGAATACTACTAAACAAAGAATTGTATGTTTTTACGATTACTTTCAAAATCTGTGACTCGACTCCAAAACTCCAAAAAATACACCGACGTCTGACGACGTCTGACGACGACGACGACGACGACGAGTAAAGTGCTCCATTTCTTTTCGAGGCGGCGCTTTGATGCCTCGTCGAGTCGAGGACGGTGCACCCGTCGACGTCCCTCTTCCTCCCGCGCCTCCGTCGTCGCCGGTGATTGCGACCGCATCGACGTCGACGAGGAAGAAACGAAACGTAAGAAGAAAGAAAGCGTCGCGTTTGCAAAGCGAAGAGCACGAGAAGAAACGAAGGAAAGTCTTCGACGACGACGACGACGACGACGACGACGAAGAGAATCAAAACAGAACGGATGTCGAGGAGGAATCGGGCGTGCAAGCGCGGACGTTGACGATGATGGTAATGACGCCGGTGAAAAAGACGCCGCCGTCCTCGAACGACGTCGCACAAAAACACGGCATCTCGCCTCGTAAGACGCCGGGGGGGAGGAGGAAGAAGAAGAAGAAAAACGGCGTACGGCGGAAAAACGGCGGCACGGGTGGAGACAACGAGATGACAGCGATGGTTCACTCCTTTAAAAGCGTGTCGTTGTCCTGGCACGATGCCAGAAGCGTTGATTTGAGAATGTGGAGGATGCAACGATAGATAGATATATTCGTAAAATAGTAAGAAATACATCTGCTCGATATATATACGCACAATACAACTACGAGCGCTTTCGCGCGTCCAACTTTATTGCTACAAATTCTCTCTCCTTCTCTCTCTTCTATCACCTTTTCACTCGACTGTCTTCCGCGCCAACCGTCGTACCCTCTTATTATACTCCTTCTCCTCCTCGACGAACATCTTCGCCGCTTGCGGATTGGCCGGACTATTTACGTTCGGATCGCACAACAAACTCCGCACAGACGTCAATAAGCTCGCCACCGAGTGCACCGGACTCCACTGATCTTGAATTGTGTCCATGCACAACGTCCCGTCCGGGTAAATGTTTGGATGGAACATTTCTGACACGAACCTCACGCGCGGCGCGGTCGCCGGGTACGCGTCTGAAAACGTCAACCGTAAGGAAAAAATCCCGCCTTCCCACGGGGAGTCTTGCGGGCCGCAAATCGTCGCCGACCAGACGAACAGGTTATCATCCGAGTGCGGAGATGCCGAGCAGCCCTGTTCGTGTTCGTTGGTTCGCATGGACAAAAGAACGACAACGGCGTCACATGTGTTTGGAAAGGAGAGAAGCTTCTCTCTCTCTCGCGCGCGCGAACGACCGAAAAACCAAAGGAAAGACAATCAAATCTCGACTCCTCACGCCTTGTGTTTTTACAAAAAACAAATTCTTACCTCGGGCGGCTCGACGCGTATCGACCGCAGATCGGATTGCAGACGTAAACACGCCGACGCGTTGTTCGGACTCGAGCCGAGCGATGTCTTTTTCGCCGACCCCCCGGTCGTTGGTGTTGGTGTCGATGTCGTCGTCGTCGTCGTCGTCGTCGCTCCCCGTCGCCCGCTCATTCTGATGGGATCTTTCGAACGGTTTTGTGTGCGTCACCGACGACGATGATGATGATGACGACGGGCGAAGAAGACAAAGAAGAAGACCACAAAGAAGACCAAAAGAGACGCCCGAAAAGACTTTTACCTCGACCACCTCTCGACGATTGGCGGTCTTCTTCTTCTTCTTCTTCTCGTCGTTGTTGTTGGTCGTCCTTTTTGGAACGCGTCTTCTTCTTCTTCTTCTTCTTCTTCTTCTCCAAGGCCTCCTCTCCTCTTCGTGTTTCGTTAAAGTGTGGTCTTTTTTTTTTGAGGGCAGGTTTTGTGTGTGTGTTCGTTCTCCCAAAAAGAGTCTTATTTTTCACCTTTCGGTAGCTCTTTTAAGGTGCTATGGGCCATAGTTAGGACTCTCTCAGATAAAAAGTGTGAAAAAATTTTGACCGAAGAAGAAGAAGAAGAAGAAGAAGAAGAAGAAGAAGAAGAAGAAGACAAAGAAGAAGACAAAGACAAAGACAAAGAAGAAGAGAAAGCGTTAACGAGCGTAGTAATAATAATAATAATAGCGTTGTTGTTGTTGTTGTTGTTGTTGTTGTTGCGAGTCGTACGTGGTAGTGCGCCAAAAGTACATGGTGTGAAAGTATTCTATAACCACCGAAAAAAGTTTCGGACTCTTAATACGACCACCACCGCGAGAGCGCGGTTCCGCTAATTCTATGTTCTAACAAATGCGGTTTTCTACCGTTCGCGTTGGTGTTGATGGTGTTGTTTTCGCAACCAGGCGTCGACGTCGTCGCGATCGAACGCGATGTCTTTTTCAAACTTTGACGACGACGACGACGACGTTTTTCGAATGGCGATGGTGTGAAAATCGATGCGAACGTCGCCGGCGAGGCGAGAAATCGCGTCGGCGTTTTCTTTGGATAAGTTGACGACGCGTATCGCGTGCTTTTGTCGCGCTTTTTTGAACTCGAGGAGGAGGGTGAGAACCGCCGACCGAGTTTCAGTCGGGGTGAGAGAGGAGGCGTCGATGGTGGTGATGTCTTCGTCTTCTCCTTCGTTTCGAGATGCTGGATGTAGAGGCTTCCGTGTTGTCGAGGTCGTAGATGTAGAAGTAGACGGCGATGGCGGTGCCGACGCCGACGAGGAAATCGTCACCTTCGCGTTGACTTCTGCGGCGACTCTCGTGAGCATTTTCAACGCGTTCTCGGATTGCTTCCTCAAATACGCGTTGTTTTTACTACTACTACTACTACTGTTCACGCCGACAACTTCTTTATCGCATTCTTCTCCGTCATCGTCCTTATCTTCTCGCTTCTTTTGCACAGAAGGATCACCAACAACGCCAGTGCGTCTAGTCATGTCCGCATACATCTCTCTCAATACGTTCACCTCCTCGATCGTTTCAACATCGCGAAACAAGCGAGGCTCTAATATTGTCGCACGAATAGCAGCGTTGAATATCCTCGGTTTTCGCTCACCATCTGAAGTAAACGTGTTCGCGAATCGGTCGTAAAACTCAGTCGCTTTTCGAAATTTCGATGCGACGGAGTAGGCGTAAAGCATCGTGATAAATTCAAACTCATCCGGTTTCGACGATTGTCGCATGCGAACGATGCGTTCAAACGTCTCTTCGCTCTTCTTTAAAAACTTTTCCCCACCTCTCGCGTACGCCGCTAACAGAGAGTTCAAGTGTTCTGTGGTAACAAATCCTTCACCGCGTTTTGAAATCATCTCTTCCATCACTCGTTCCGCAGTCGCGGGGCCGTTCTTACTCATTTTCTTGATTGATTTCAACAGCGCTAAATACGTGACTGAATCCGCAATGAGCGGGTTATCATCTCTATTTATCAAGTCAAAAATGTCAATGGCTTCACCCGGGACGTTTTCTTTGGCGCAATGGTCGATGACTATGTTCGCGGCGGCGATTGGGTAGTATTTTTTCTGTTGAACGGTCGTTGCGTTCGACGTCGTCTTCTTGGTCGTCAGCAAGCATTCTTTCAAAATGGCCACATTTTCGGAAAGCAAGTTGGCATCGCGCAAAGCCAAGCTAAGAAAGATCCAAAACTCGGGCGAAAGTTGACTGTTTGCGTTTTTCGCTCTGCCGTTTTCGTCACACATCATCTCTTCGTTATACACCGCCAACGCTTCTTCGACTCGCTCCGGTCCAGATCTCTGAAAAGCTTCGACAACACATCGGCGAATTTCCGGCGCGTTTGCAATCTCGTCACCAAATCCAAAACGCAATCGATCGCGAACCTCGATCGCCTCATCAGCCAATCCTGCTCGCGCGCAGATTTCTAAGATGCACTCTAAATCGTGGCGTTTGCTTTCATCTTTTGATGTCGTCGGTCTATCGACCGTCAACGACGACGACGACGACGAGCGATATCGCCTTTTTTGTCCACCCGTACCAAAAGGAGGAGATCCTCCTTTCAATGTTGATTGCGAGTTGGACGTGACCACATCGATCGCATACCTTGCAGCAGTCTTGTTCGAGACGCGAAGACCGTTTCGTCCGCCGGCGTATCGTAAGGCTTTGTATAAAGCTCTGTACGTGCTTTTGCTCGGAGGAACGCCATTTCTTTGCATGTTTTGAAATACTATCAACGCCTGTTTCGGTTGTTTCGAGTCACAGAGAAAGTGCATGACTTGCGCGTACGCTGGCTCGACATTTTCACGGTTCTTCTTCGCTTCGCGGTCGTCGCGGAGTTCTTTGAATTGTTGCTTCTTCAGTTGGCGCAAACGTTCCGCGGCGGCGATATCGTAATCATTTCTATTCTTGCTTCTGTTTGCGTTATTATCGTTCGTGCTACTCTCATCGTCATCAGCATCGTTACATTGTTTCTGTTGTTCGTATTTGAACGCCGCGGCAAACGATTTCGCCCCGATCGTCCCTCTCGCCATCCACTTCTCCGAATTTTCCAACTCGCGAATGATTTCCATCGCCTTCGACGCGTCTCTCGCTTTACACATTAAACCGACAATGCTCGAATAACACTGACCGTCTAAAACGACGTTTTTCTTCTTCGCTCGTGACCAACACTGTAAGCCGAGTTTCTTCATCTCTTCGATTTGTGTCGGTCTCCTCCCGTTGTTTTCCACCCCAAACCCGAACGCAGAGATTAACGTTGCCACGATAAACGCATCGCCGGATTCGCGATTTCGTTTCAGCGAATCGTATACCGTCTTCGCGAATTCCACGTCTTTCGTTTGGTTGATAACTTTGCACGCCGCCGTAAACGCCTTGCGTTTTAATCCAGTTCTTGGTTTCATTGTTAACGCGACATCCAGAAAGCACTTCTTGGCCTCGTCTAATCGATTGACGTGTCGGGCGCACGAACAGAGTCGTTCGATTTTCAACTCGACCATCCCTTTAGAATCATCGTGAAAATAGTGCTCCTCGACATCTGTCCACGCTTTTTTCGCCGCGACGGTCGATCCTAAATCGTCGTACGCCCTCGCCGTGGCGAGTAACACGATCCCTTTGGCGTTCGGGTTGATGCGAATCGCTCTCGATTTAATGCGCTCAAGTTCTGACGCGATGGTATTCATCTGTCCGTTTTCATTTTCATTTTCATTTTCATCGTTGTTATCATCCGATTGCGCTTCGACGACGCTTCGACGAAACATTTTCCTTCTCTTCGCCCAAAGTTCGATCAATTGGTGCGCATCTCGTCCATTGACGACGTCGATGATTTTTAAAACGTCGTCGTCGTCGTCGTCGTCCTGCTCTGAGTGACTAAAATCCCACTCTCGACTGACGTACTTCCACAACGTATTCGTCCAAACCGTCTTTCCCACGTTCACGTCGTACCTATCCGCTACCGCGTCTAAAACAATCTTCAACGTCTCGAACGTCTTCGGTTTCGCCACACGAATGAAACCGCCCGTGATTGTCGTCGCTTTCTGCTGCCGACCTTTGAGCGGCGGGCGTGTGCTACTCCTATTGCTATGTTCTCTATCGCGCGCCACAGTCGAGACCGTCGTTCCGCGTGTCGATTCCATTCTCATCTGTTGGTACTCACCACTGGCTTCTCTGACAAGCTCGTGCGTCTGCACTCTCCTCCGATGATACCGCGTCGATGTATCGTCGTCGTCGTCGTCGTCGTTTGTGTCGTCGTCATCCGATGACACATCGATCGAATGAGCCATCTTTTGTCGTCGTCGTCGTCGTCGTCTCTTTTCGTCTGCACCTTCCGCTTCTAATCTCCTCCTCAGTTTTCTCGCGAGTTCCATCGATTTCGCCTCCTCCTCCTCCCTTTTCGTCCTATTCGTCGCTTCTTCCTTTTTATGTGCATCCCGCCGGGGTTTTGTCGTCGCGAAAACCCTCCTCCTCTCCTCTTCGCTTTGGTCGTCGTCGTCGTCGTCGTCGTCGCAAGCATACATCGAATTGGATAATAATTGGAACGCAATTCGTCTCGTCTCGTCTCCTTCTTCTTCTTCTGTCGTCGTCGTCGTTCTCGGCCGGTTAAAGGTCGTCCTCGTCCCTTCTTCGTCGTCGTCCTTCTCCTCCTCCTCGTCTCCTCCCCTCCTTTTCGCGAGCGTCGTCGTCGTCGTCGTCGTCGTCGTCATCGCGCGTCGCCTACTCCAAAGTCGAGCAGCAGCATCTTCGCTTTTACTAAAGGCGGCGACATTTTGATGTCGTCGTCGTCGTCTTCCACTACGACGACACCGAAGTACCGGGGCGCAAAGGAGAGGGGAAGACGCAGTCGTCGTCGTCGTCGTCATCGTCGACGCCAACCAAAACCAACCGACCGACTTTACGACACACAACAAACGAACACACAAACAAACCCCCCTTTCCAAAGTTGGTTGTTGTTGTTGCGCAAAAAAAAGTTTGAGAGAAGAGAGAGAGAAAAGAAAAGACTCTTCTCTGACGAGACACTTTATATATACATATAAACAACAACACACAGCAAAAGAAAAGAGAGAGACAGAGTGAGAGACCCTAAACCCTAAACCCTCAGGAGAGAGAGAGAGAGAGAGAGAGAGAGAGAGAGAGACAAAAGGACTTTTTTTTTTTTTTTTTTTGTGCGACAAAAGAGAAGACAAAAAAGAAGACATTACGAAGAATGTACTACTAATGAAACGACTGGGCGACAATGAGTAAGTGCACCAGTAAAACACACGCAAAAAAAAAAGAAGAAGAAGAAGAATACTGTCAACGCTTCTTTTCTCTCTTCTTAACTCCCTTTTCAAGTAAAATGGGAAGTGTTTGAAATGAGATTATAAGCGAGAAATTTTAGACACATATCGCCAGAGGGAGAGACACGAAAAACACACGTTTTTAACACTCGTAAAGAAGACTCTACTTACGTACGTACATAACTGACTCCGCGAATATAGCCTATAACTCTTCAGACCTATTGAAAAATTAGATATCAAACAGGAAGGAGGAGGAGGAGGACATAAAAAAAACCAACAAACAACACAATTGGGGAGAGAAGAAGACGACTACTACTATGTTGTGCGATGATGTCGGCGTTGTTGTTGGAAGAAGACGACGACAACAAAGCAACAACAACAAAATCGCCAACGCGTTTTATTATTACGGCGGGATCGCTTTTCTCGCGACCCTCACCGCGGGTGTGGTGGTGGGACCTTTGAAGAACAACGCGAAGACTTTTTCTTTGGTCGAATGTCAAGACGCATCGACATCATCATCATCATCTTCGACGAACGATGATGATGATGATGATGATTTTACGACGAGTACTCAAAAAAGTGCTGCTGCTCGCGAAAAGAACAACAACAACAACAACAACAACAACAACGAGAAGAAACGATACCGCATCGCGCACCGAACGTTCCGATCGGAATTTTCGTTCGTCAACAACTGCCTGAGACTGGCGAGGAATGTCGCCAACCCGACGTCGATCGCGGCGCTCGAATTTCAGAAACAGTTGGAACAGTTCGATGCACGTTTTGCCACGTGGAAAGAGGAGTACTTTTATTTCTCCGAAGAAGAAGAAGAAGAAGAAGAGAGAGACGAAAGCGAGGAGGAAGGCAATGAAGAAGAAGAAGAAGAAGAAGAAGAAGAGAAAGAAGACGCTTTTAGAAGAAGAAGAAGAAGAAGAAGAGAAAGAAGAAGAAGAAACGACAGCGGCGTGATGTTTGAACAGTACGTCACCGCAGAGCGCGCGTCGAACGGGGACGCGAACGTGACGAGAGAGATTTTACTGGACCAATACGGCGTGGACGTTTCGTTAGAAAGGGTACGAGAGATGGGCGCGCGGCGACCGCAATGGCCGGTGTTTCCATGGACGAGTTGGAAACGATTGGTCGTCCGCGGGGTCATTCGAGACGCGTCAATTTCCTCCTGTAGAGTGATGATATCGAAGCATTTAGAGAAGAGAACGACGGAACGGTTTGCGATGAAACTGACGAAAGAAGCGAGGATGAGCGGGAAGAGGAAAATGGGGAGATTTTACGCGTTGAAGAAACGAGGAGAGGAGATCGCGTCGACGTCGACGTCGACGACTTCTCTGGCCTGTTATTATTCGAGCAAAGCGGCGCTGACGAAAAAGTTTGCCAAGACGCACCTGTTGGCGAACTTTTGCAACTTTTCCGCCGTGTGGGTGTACGACATGTTCGAAGACTTTTTGAGGTGCTATAACTTTCACAAACACGGTGGGTACATAGGCCAACCGGTTCCTAGAAACGAGGCATCTCTGGCGAGTTGCGCGAAACTCTACGTCAACTGCGCCTTGAAACATTCCATAACGGCGCTCTCGAGCGCGTTCGGTTCGACGACTGTCGCCGCTCTGACGTTTTATCTCTTCCCGAGCGTTTCGGAAGGTAAAGGCGTGTACTACGCCTTATTCCTCGCTCAGCTCGCCGGAGATCATTTCGGAATTCGACTCGCTCGTGGTCTCAACGCCACCTTCGGTTTTCGCGGGCTCCCGAGGCTCGCCGCCGTACAGTAATTTAATCCAAGAAAGAGGGAAGTATTTCTTCGTTTTCGTTCTTTCATTTAGGGTTTACTCAAGTCGTGTGTCGTTTCGTTGTGTGTAATCGAGCCGCATTATTTTATCAGGATCCATCATCAGTTTATTAGACGCACATAGTTTCCACCTTTGTTTGTGTTCTTGTCACACCACTACTACTCTCGTCGTCACAGAGTCGTACTACTACTACTACTACTACTACTACTACTACTACTACTAATGGTTGTTGGCACGGTGTCTTCCGAGGGTTTGCCTCCCGGGTGGCAAGAGGTCCACGCGGAGGGGCAGGTGTATTACTGGTGCGTCGTCTCTCTCTTTTGATTGTTTGGAGAAGTCTTCTCGTCGTCGTCTTCTTCTTCTTTGTTTTCTCTCGTCAAACCGCGTAATCCGATGTGTGTATGATAACACGAATGAGTTTTATTGGATCATCGGAGGCCGCGAAGAAGATCCGTCGTCGTTTTCGTCTTTTTCTTCTTCTTCTTCTTCTTCTTCTTTTCGATGTTATTCGTCGTGGAAAAAAGATGTCTGACATTTTGTGTGTGATATAGGAACACGGTGACGAACGTGACGACGTACGATCGCCCGACGGTGGAATCCGCCGCCGCCATGAAAGCCCCGGATATGAGCTATTTGGGGACGTCTGGGGCACACTTCGATCAGTTCGGTGCGGACGATACTTTCGGTGGGTTAGATTACAACGCACCACCACCAGACGCGTACGGGAAACACCAAGGGATACAAATAGAAAACACGTTTGGAAGCGAAACGCAAACCGGGAAAGAGTACAGGAAACGACACGAGATCACGGTGAAAGCGCCGAGGGGAGTGGAAGTTCCAGATCCGATGCAAGATTTCGACGACGGGAAAGGAACGTGGCCGAAAAGTTTGTTGGACGCGGTAAAACGCGCTGGGTATGAAAAACCGACCGCGATTCAAAGTCAGAGTTGGCCGATCGCGTTGAGCGGGCACGATATTATTTCCGTCGCGAAAACCGGGAGCGGGAAGACGTGCGGGTACTTGTTTCCTGGGTTTATAAATATTCAAAAGAGAGGTGGGAGAAGTCAAGGAGGTGGACCAATGGCAGTCGTGTTAGCGCCGACGAGAGAGTTGGCGACACAGATTCAAGACGAGACGTTGAAATTCGGAAGCTCGGTGGCGTGTTATTCCGTGGTTGTCTACGGCGGCGCGAGTAAAGGGTACCAGTTGAGAAGTTTACGTTCGCGACCGCAAATTGTGGTCGCCACGCCCGGGCGTTTGAACGATTTCTTAGAAATGGGCGCGGTTGATTTGAGAGAAAGTTCCTACGTCGTTCTCGACGAAGCCGATCGGATGTTGGATATGGGTTTTGAACCGCAAATCAGGAAGATTTTACAAAAAGTGCCGAGCCAACGCCAAACGTTGTTCTTTACCGCCACGTGGCCAAAAGCTGTCATTCGAGTCGCTACAGCTATTTTAACCAACCCAGTTCAAGTGAACATCGGGGATACCGATCAATTAGTCGCGAATAAAGACATCACGCAAAAAATTGAAATCTTGACTGGCTTTGAAAAACAAAAACGGTTGATGGACATTTTGAACAATCCGCCGTGCCCGCAACCGCTGAAAGCGCTGATTTTTTGCTCGACGAAGAAAATGTGCGATCAGTTGGGGCGAGCCGTCGGTAATTTGGCCGCGGTAATTCACGGTGACAAAGATCAACGCGAACGCGATTGGGTGATGAACTCGTTTAGGTCTGGTAGATCGCCGGTGTTGATTGCGACGGACGTCGCCGCGAGAGGCTTGGACATCAAAGAGTGTAACTTGGTCATCAACTTTGACTTCCCAGGTCAAATTGAAGATTACGTGCACAGAATTGGTCGTACCGGACGTGCCGGCGAGAAAGGATGGGCACACTCGTTTTTAGACCCCGGGGAAGGGAACATGGCGAGAAAGTTGATCCCGATTTTACGCGACGCGAAACAAGAAGTCACTCCAGAGTTGGAAGAGCAAGCGAGACGCGGCGGAGGCAGCGGAAAGGCACCGAAAGGAAACGGATGGCGCGGCGGTGGCGGCGGCGGCGGACGTAACCGAGGTGGTGGATACGGTAGCCGAGGTGGTAGTTACGGAGGTGATCGAGGCGGTTACGGCGGCGGCGGCGGCTACGGCCCAGATCGAGGCGGTTACGGTGGCGGTCGATCGAACCCGTTCAGTCAAGGCGGCGGTGGCTACGGTGGCGGTGGTGGCGGTGGCTACGGTGGCGGTGGCGGTGGCTACGGTGGCGGTGGTGGTGGCTACGGGGGTCCAGGTGGCTACGGTGGAGGTCCAGGTGGCTATTAATACGCATTTTTAGAAAACATCCGAATATACGAGGGAAACATGTACAGAGACATTTACACAGATGTACGACGATGAATCGGTTGATGATTTGATGGTTGTGGGTGTGGTTATGGTGATGGCACAGGAGAGAAACAATAGATAATAATAACTAACGATTTAGTGTCAGCATTAAAACAGGTTAGCTAGTAGCAGAAACAGAGAATGGAAGAAGACAAAGACGATGACGAAGAAGAAAAGATACAAATTTTTTGTTGAAAGGTAGATGGGAAGACGATATACGTACGTATTAGTAACAGTTAGAGAGAGGCGAATGCACCAAATGTGTTTTTTTGTTGCATTTGATGACGAAGCGAGCGCTCAGAGTGTATAAAATAGTAGCAGCAGCACAACAAACTCGGAGAAAGAAGGACGACTTTATGAAGGAATATGTAAATGCATTTTCTTACGAAATCCAATTCTTCTCGTTCAAGTATTGCTACTACTATTATACGCGCACGTCGCGCTGCTCGCTCTTCCGTTGTCGCTCAAAACTCACTCTTTCTCTTCTCTCTTTCATTTCATGATTTAAAATGATCTTTTCTTTTCGAACCGACAGAACATTCTTTCCTCTCTTCACTTGTGCTTGCTACGGACAGGTTTCGATGATGCCGACTGCGAATCAATAGATTATTTTTGAAGGCACGTTGTTCGCCCTCGAGAAGGAACATTTGCCGCTACTTACTATTGCTGCTGCTATTGCTCGCGCCACTGCCACTTCTGGTGTTCCAGAAGACAAAAATCGACTTAATCAAAAATCGCCTCAAACGCTTTGTCCTCCCCGCCCACTCTTTTGTCGAATTTATTCTGCCACGTGTTTTGCGTGAATGGATCTCGTCCGGACATGAATCGATACACCGAATATCGTCCTTTATTCTTCTCAAAGTAATCTTGGTGGTACTTTTCCGCCGGAAAGAATTGCCCTTCTTCCGGTAATTCTCTCAAGTCTACAACTTTCGTTTTAATCACTTTACTTTCGCTCGCGTTTTCGTCTGTTCTGAACACGTTCAAATTTTCCATCCGATCGATCGCCTCCAAAGCTTCTTTTTTTTGCTCGTCGCTGTTGACGTATATGGCGCTTGTGTATTGTTCTCCGCCGTCTAAAAACATGCCGTCTTCCCTCGTCGGGTCTATCTGCCGAAAGTATAAGAACAATAATTCCTTGTAACTAATCTTATTCTTGTCGTATAACACTCGAACGACTTCCTTGTGCCCGGTGCCGCCTTTGCACACTTGTAAATATTTCGGATTCGCGACGGTCCCGCCGGCGTATCCACTCGTCGTGGCGACGACTGCTCCCGCTTTCTCTGCGTTCTCGAACGTTTCTTCCATGCACCAAAAACATCCTCCCGCAAACACCGCCACGTCTAAAAGCATCGGCGGCTCTCCGATTGGAGCAGAGCCTCTTCTGTTGTCGGAGGAAGGAACGTCCGCGAATTCATCGTCTGGTCCAGAATAGAAGCCTAAATCGTGAAACACGTCTTTCCACAGCGGCAAAGAGAGGCCAAGACACGCAACGTTGACGAGCGCGTCGCGTCTCGTTTTTTGTTGTGCATCGGAGGATTTTGACGACGTTTGAATGTCATTGGTGTTGTTGTTCGATGAAGCTTTAGCGGCGAATCGACTTTGACGCGCTGTTCTTCTTCTTCTTCTTCTTCTTCTCGAGGAGGAGGAGGAGAAGGACGACGAGGACGACGAGGACGACGAAGAAGATGTTGTTGTTGTTGGTGGTGTCCTTACGCGTCGCGCGTCAAAAGAGAAGAGTCTGGGAGTGCTGCGTGTCGATGTTTTCTGCTGGGGTTGATGAGAGAGTAATATGCTTGGGCGCATTTTGGTGGAGCGAATGAAGTGAAGAAAAGAGAGAACAAAAGAAGAGGGAGGAGGAGGAGGAGGAGGAGGAGGAGGAGGAGGATGTATCGTCTGTGCAGAAAGAGTACGTCACGCTTTAACAACCGTCGTCGTCGTTTGATCGTCTTTCGATGATGCTACCGTTTTCTTCGCCTGTTGCATCCTCCTTTTCACGTCCCAGTTATACACCCTCGCTAAGTTCACCTCTTGTATCGTCGCGTTGTCTTTGATAAACGCCAAATCGCGGTCGGCGCGGACCAAAGATTTCTTATAGTTGTCTAAGTTGTTCTCTAGCAACTGGTTCGCTTCGGCGAGTGGATATTCGAGCATAACGTTCGCGCCTAACCAGAGAAAAACTTTACTCGGATCTTCGATGTCGGCTTTGGCGTAAATCGCCGCCTCGCCCATTTGATACTTCAACGACGTCGTCTTTTTCTCCTCGAGATTCGCGCCGAGCGTTTTCAACGCCTCTAAACTCTTCTCGACGTCTGGAATCTTTTGCGTCAGCCGTATCTTTTCGTTTTGTAGCGCTCGTTCTAAGTTTTTCATCTGCATGTATTTCGCTTGTAACTCTCTCATCGTGGGGTCAAATTGTCGGTTTTCTTCGGTCATGTACTTTTCCACGTCTTCGATGAACTGTGTTTCGTAGTAGTAGTATTATCGTGTTTGTGTTCGCATTTTCAATGATGATGATGATGATGATGCGACCAAATGCATTCATTCATTCATTCATTCATTCGAGAGAGAGAGAGAGAGAAAGCGCGGAAAGTCTTTGGTCAGTCGTCGTGGCCTCTCGTCGCCGCACGCAAACGAAAACAAAAAAGAAACGAAACGCGGGGAATCGCGATTTTTCGTCGTCGTTTACGTCGTCGTCGTCGTGTTATTAAAGAGACAAAAAAGAGAGAGCGTTTGGAGTCAACGACACAAAGAAACACATTTCTTCCATCATCTCATGGGATTTGAGAGATGACTTTTCCACAAAATCCCATTATATACGAGTCCAACGATATAGAAACAAAGTCTCTTCTTCGCGTGTATTATTATTTACCTTCGCTTTCGGCACCGAAGAAGAACTCCTCCTCGTCTCCGAAAAGCCGTCGTCTTCTTTTCCTTCTTCCTCGTCGAAAGTCGTCGTCATTTTGTCAATGGGGAGTTTTAATACTAAGGACAAAAAAGACTTCTCATACTCTATGTAGTCTGGTAGGAATACGAGCAAATTCTCTCTCTCTCTCTCTCTCTCTCTTCAAACACACGCACACACAAAGAAGAGAGAGAAAAGAGTGAAAAAAGAATAACGAAACAGGAGGAGCAAAAAAAAAAGCAAAAGTCTTTGACGAGAGAATTTTTTTTTTTCTTTTTCTCTCTTTGTGTCCGGTGTCTCGTATTTAGGGTTTTAGTAAAATGTCTTCACATTTTAGTCTTCGCTTTTTTTTTTTGAACTATTTTTGTGTCGTCGGCCCACACAACAACAACGGTTCGTAGAGGAGTGCGTCTCGAGTCGAATTATGCATTTCCGCTCTTTGACACCCCAACAACAACAACAACAGGCGACGACGACGACATCCAATAACAACCATTATTACTGCTCGTTATTATTATTTAAGAAGAAGAAGTTAATACGTTCATCATCATCATCATCATCATCATCATCATCATCATCATCGTGTAGTAGTAGTAGTATGTGGACGTCGACGCCTGGAAAGCGGACGTGGTTTAGGAAGACTTTTCATCAACATCAGGCGCGAGATGGAACAACAACAACAACAACAACAACAACAACGCCTCACGCGTCGTCGTCACGAAGAGAGGAAGAGGAAAAGGAGGAGAAGATCGATAACGACGCGCATCGTCATCTTTTGGCAAACGAACAGAGACGGGTGCGCCCCGATAGAATCGTGGGCCCGCTGGGCGATATTGAAATCGAAAATGATGTTGGCGTGTCGCAACCGTTTGGCGTCTCGCTCGTGGGAAGAAAAACGCTCAACTTTTCGGTGCGCGCGCCGAACGCGGAGAAGGTGAAGTTGGTGCTCTATTTCGATAAAGACGAGAAAAAGAACGATTCGTTGACGGAACCGACGATACAGATCGATATGAACGAGACACGGGAGAATGGTGGTGATGGCGGAATATTTACGATTCAGATTACGAAGGGCGTGCCGCTTCGAGGCGCGAGGTACGGGTATCGAGTGTTTGGACATAATTCGAGGGAGAATAAGCAACGTTTCGATGATTCGGTGGTACTTTTGGACCCATACGCACCCATGGTTTCTTCGGGACGGAAATATTTCGGGGAAGAACACAAAGTTAAAAACGAAAGAGACCGACCGAACCCGCCAAACGTACTCGGGACGTACGATTTCAAATCGAAACCGTTCGATTGGGCAAACGTGGACCATCCGAGAATTAACGACGAAGATTTAGTCATTTATGAAACCACGGTTCGAGCGTTCACGAAAGAAGACGAATCGTTGAATGTCAACATTCGGGGATCCTTCTTAGCCATCGCGGAAAAAGTGAAATACCTCAAAGATTTAGGCGTGAACGCGGTTGAGTTACTTCCGGTGTTTGAATTCGACGAGATGGAGTTTAAACGGTTTCCAGACGACCAAGATGAACGGTATCGAGCGCGATCGCACATGATCAACACGTGGGGGTATTCGACATTGTCTTACTTCGCGCCAATGTCGAAGTATGCCTCGAATGGTGGCAACGGCATTGACGCCGCGAAGGAGTTTAAATATATGGTCAAGACGTTACACCAAGCCGGTATCGAAGTCATTTTAGACGTGGTGTATAACCACACCGGGGAAAGCACCGACGATCGGCCAAACTTTTGCTCGTTTCGAGGTATCGATAACGCGAACTATTACATGATGGACGAAAACAACAACTACATGAATTACACTGGTTGCGGCAACACGGTCAACGCGAACAATCCTATGACGAAAGATTTCATCTTGGCGAGTTTGCGACACTGGGTTCAAGAGTATAAAGTGGATGGTTTTAGATTCGATTTAGCGTCGTGTTTGACGCGAGACGAGAGAGGGAGACCGATGCAATCACCTCCACTCATTCGAGAGATTGCAAAAGATCCAATTTTGTCCAGGGTGAAACTCATTGCCGAACCGTGGGACGCCGCTGGGTTGTACCAAGTCGGCGATTTTCCAAACTGGGACAAATGGGCCGAGTGGAACGGAAAATATCGAGATACCTGCCGACGATTTATCAAAGGCACGGATGATCAGAAGAAAGATTTCGCGGACTCTTTGTTAGGCTCCTCGAGACTTTACCGAAGGAATAATCGTAAACCGTTTCACTCGATCAATTTCATCACGGCGCACGACGGGTTCACGCTGAACGATGCCGTTTCTTACCAATTCAAACACAACAACGACAACGGCGAAAACGGTAACGACGGTGCTAACGATAACGAAAGCTGGAATTGCGGGCAAGAAGGCGAAACCGGAGATGAAAACGTCAACAATTTACGCGCTCGACAAATGAAAAACTTCATGTTGGCGTTATTCGTCAGTCAAGGCACACCGATGTTGTTAATGGGCGACGAGTACGGGCACACTCGTTTCGGGAACAACAATACCTACGGCCACGACGATCGACGAAACAACTTTCAGTGGATGGAAATGGAGAAATACAAAGATACTCGGTTCCGATTTTGTTCGAGTATGATTAAATTCCGTAAAGCGAATCCGTTGCTTGGGCGGAAGGAATGGTTGGACGATAGAAAGTGCATCTGGCACGAAGACAATTGGGATAACGAAGAGAGTAAATTCATCGCGTTCACCTTAGTCGACGATGTTTCTGGTAATAACGAAGATTTGTACATCGCGTTCAATGCCCACGAGTACATGGTCCGAGCTTCGTTGCCGAAAATCGAAGACGGCATGAGTTGGCATCGCATCGTCGACACGAATTTAACTAGTCCAGACGATTTTGATTTTAAAGGGTCGCAGAGAATCGGGAGCGAGGGGATTTATAACATTAGCGAGTGGGGCGCTGTCATTTTACAAAAGAAACGATAGGAGAAGGAAAAGAAGAAGAAAGCCGTATAGGAAGAAAAAAGAAGACCTTGTATGATTGTTAATATTTATAGTTAGCGGCTTCGCAGCAAAATAAAACGTGTTGATAAAACTACAAATTACAAAAATCTACTGAATAATTAAAACTCCCAGTGACCGGCACCGCCGGCGTGGTGCCATTGACGATGTTGGTGGTAATGTCCACCCCAATGATGTCCTCCACCTCCTCCTCTGGCCCAATTTTGTCTATTCCTTTCCTCCTCTTTCGCTTTTTCCGCTCTCGCGCGTTCTCTGTTTACGCTTCCGGCGCCGCCGCAATTGGCGCGATCGTTCAACTCGTCCCTCGCTTCCGCTGCGTCGTTAAGCTTTCTCGCCGCTCTCTTTTTTCTCGCGTCCGTCTCGTGCTTATCCGGATGCCATTTCAACGCCAATTTTTTGAAACTCTTTTTTATGAAGTCACACTGCCTTTCTTTCGTCAACTCGTTGAGATTTGGCGGCGCGCCTAAGATTTTCACGTAATCTCGATTATGTTCGTACTGTCGAACGAGAGTGTGCGTTTCGCGAACGAATGATTCTAAGCTTTCCAAAAGTGACCGAGACCAGCTAGATTGTCCCGCATTCGACCGGCAAATATCCAACGCTTGTTCAGCTAACGATTTCGCCTCTTTCGGATTCTCATCCGCGACGTACAACTCGGCTGTCGCTCGCAACGCTTCCGCGTATTTCAGCATATCCTCCGCCGTCACTTTCTCTTTCAACAATGCTTCTGCGCCGTCTTCTTCTTCTCGCAACAGTGGATCCTCAATCATTTTCGCTTTCACCCCAAAATAATCCGAGGCTATTTGACAATAATCGTACGCGTCGTTTAATTGTCTCTTAAATACCGCCGCGCGACATTTGCGAACGTTCATATCGTTCTCGAACGATTTCACGCCGTGAAAACCCAAACTTTTCGCTGCGATTTCCACCGCATCCATGGCTTCCAAAGCAGGACGCGGATGTTTATCGTTCAACTTCTCGTCCACGATTTTCATGGATTTTTTAATCGAGTTTAAATTTTTGTAAATCTCTTTACATAAACTGAAATCTGGATCGTTGCGAACGCACACGGCGTAAAATTTCAAGGCGCGTTCAAAGTCGCCGAGTTTGATCGCGGACATGCCACCTATATAAACCGTTAAATATTTAACATCTGTCGCTTTCCAATCTCCAGTGGTTTTGATTCGGGATAAAATCGAAAACGCATCCGTCGCGGATTCGTCAAACTTTTTCAGCTTCAATTTGCACTTGGCCGTGAAGAGTTTTTGCAACGCGGTCACCGGTCTTTTGCGATCGAGTTTATTCATCGTTTGCGAAAATTGCAACGCGTTTTTGCACTGGTCTGTCTTCATCGCCGTTTCAAAGTCGCTGTTGGCGGTGAAATACTCCACGCTTCGCTTTAATAATTTAATTGTCTTTTCATATTCATCTTCCAAAGAAACTTCTCCCAAATTCGCGATTTTTTCTTTGTATTGCGCTGCAAGCTCTAGAAGTCTCGAACCGGAGATGATGCCAAACTTATCTGTACCGTCTGCCCACATTTTCACGGCTTCCTCTGCGGTAGACGCCTTCTTCCCGTAATACGGATCCACGTATCTCTGCGCGTTCTTCTCATTCACAGATCGCCATCGTTCCTCATCCGTGGATTTCAACAAATTATTGAGCACGTCCACCATTTTTTCCGGTTCTCTAATGCCGTTAAATATGCACCACTCAAACGCGGCCGTTCCCGCGTCTTGGTCTTGAAATACCAGCATCTCTTTCTGCTTTCCATCTACTTTGATGTTCATTTTGGCAACCAGTGGTAGTCTCCCAACTCTTTCCAACCGTTCCGATTTCGGTTGCTCGTAGGTTTGTCTCAACAACTCTCTAAATCCTTCTTCCGATTGCACGATCATTTCTCTCTTCTTTTCCATTTTCTTTTTTAGTTGCGTCCCTAAACTTACCAGTTTCTCGTTCTCGTCTCGTTGCTTTTGCTCGTCGTTGACTAACCGTTTCGCTTTCTTCATCACGTCTACTAATCTATTCAGAGGTCCGCCGATGGCCACATCCTCGCGATCCTGCTCGATGTGCTCGTCAGAGTTGAGTTGATGGTCTTGATATTCTTCGACTAACCTCGACAACTCTTCTCCGGCTTTTATGATCAACGTTTCGTTCAAATACTCCCTAACCGCCTCGTATCTTTCTTTTGCCGTTTTCTTCCTCTTCTCCGGCACGCCTTCTCTTCGCCGCCGCCTCGAAGCGCTCCCAATCGGCGGCCGGTCCTCTTCTGGCATCTTTTCAATCTCCTCTTTAATTTTCAGCGTCACTGACCGCACGTGATTGTGATGAAACATGTCGTGTTTCACGCAAAACCGGAACGCGGCCGCGGCGTAATCGTCCCCTAAAATGAAATCGATCGTGCGCGACACCACTTTTTCGGTCCCGGAAGAGGCGCCTCGGACGGTAATCTCGTGGTCGAACTGTGCCGCGATATCAGACGTCGCGTAGTCGTGTTCGTTGCCTGCGTTTTCGTCCACTTCCGCGAGTAAATCCACGTAATCGTTCTCGTCTTCCCAGGCCGCCACGTGTCGCGTGTTTTTCGCGAACACCGCGCACACAAAGGCTGCGAGCGCCAGAAAGAAACCAATCCGGGGGGGTCGTTTCCAAAACAATCCGATCGCATTCCGTCGCGGTCCAATCGAAGACGAAGAAGATGTCGCGGCAGCAGCACTCGTCATCGTTTCGGCAGAGAGAGAGAGAAAAAGAGAGAGAGAGTACAAAAAAGCACGATTCGAAAGGATGAAAAAGTGAGAGAGCGAGAGCGAGACAAAGGCAAAGCGGATGGTCGACGCTCGCTCGTTTCGCGCTCTCTTTTTTATTCAGGAATCTTTTTGAGGTGTTTTATTTTTAAGACGCGGAATTTCTCTTTGTCTCTCCCTCTGTTTGACGACGCGCGCGCGCGCGTATGAAGGCCGCCCAGAGCGTTGGTGTCGTCATAAAACAAACCTCGAGGCGGCTTTTACTAACAAATCTATGTGCCTATTCATCTTGCAGAACGCGAAGTGGTCGCTTTTGTTCCCTTTGATTTCGAGTAACGCGATCGAAGACGAAGCGGCGTTGGCGTTCCCGAAGGTTTCGTAGGAGGATTCGACCGGTTTCTCTTCATCGTTTGAGCGTGAGTTTTCGTCGTCGTCGACGCCGAAGAAGAATTCGGAGAGGCGGTTGGCTATTCCAGTGTTGTTGTTGTTGTTGTCGTCGTCGTCGTCGTCGTCCTCGTTACTTTCTTCATCGTCTGCGTCTTCCTCTTCCGGTTGTCCTTTCGCTAACTTTTGGCAAAATTTTCGAACTTCTTTTACTTTAGTGAACTCGTCGCGTTGGCCGTGAATGAATAAGAGCCTCGTCTTACGCGCTATGCTACGACTCTTGGATCCTCTCACAAAACACTTTCTCAACCTCGCGGCGTGCTTCCCTAACAAAAATCTCGACAAAACTCCCATAATCGTCGTTGAAAACGGGTTCAAAGAACCGAGCGGGAACGCGACTAAAATCAAGCTCTCGATGCCGTATTGAGACCACATTTCTTCTTCGTTTGAACGTCCAACTGCGAGGAGCTTTTCGTGTAACAAACCAACTGCGCTTGCTCCTACAGCCGAACCAAAACTGTACCCTATTATGTGAACCTTAACGGCATCTACGTCTTCGCCTCTTTCGCGGTCTCGAACGTCTCGCACAATCTCCAACACATCTCTCGCATCCACGTCACCAATTAAACTCGCGGAACTCGTCTCCTTATTCCCATCGCACCCTCGGAAACTCACGTTATACGCGATGAATCCACCGCGTGCGAGCATAATCGCGTGTGGTTTGAGCATCTGTCGACTGGCACCAAGTTTTCCGTGCGCGTGAAGACACACAAAAACGTGCTTCACATTCTTTCTCGATGAGGTTTCGTCGTCGTCGTCGTCGTCGGATTGGTGTCGCGTCGGAGAGCGATACGCGTCGCACTCGAGACGAACATCCGAGGTAGAGGAATGGAGAAACACGCGTTTCGCCGTCGGTGGTGGTACCGACGAAGAGGGGGGTGGGCTGGAGACCCCGGACATTTCGGAAGAGGAGGCGCAGATTTTGTCAAGACATTTATTGTTGGGAAAATCCTCCCTCTACTGGATTACATAAGTACAACTGTCTCTTTATCGCTTTATTACTAATTAGAATAGAGTAACAATGAGGATGACTCCATCGCGCACACAGAACTGCACGCTTTTATTTCAACACGCCAAATAATTCGTTTGGTTTTTATCTCGAAGAATTGCCTAACATGATGACTCCGAACAAGACGAACAACGCGCTGGCGAAGAATCCCGCAATCGCTTTTCTCCCTCGGACTTCGCGGTAGTACCAGACGCCCCAAGAGGTGCTCACGACGAGTTGACACTGAACCAACGGCCATCCAATAGCGACACCTAATTTAGAAATGGCGACTATAGAGCACGCATTCCCTGCGGACCAGAGTAAGCCGGTTAACAACGCCGGTTTCGCGCACGTTTCGAAATGGAAGTTTAACGGTGAAAAGTCTCTTTTGATTTGGCGTCGAAAGACGTTGTATAGAAAGACGAGGACGACGGTAGCTATGGCCGAGCCGACGCCGAAAGAAAACAAATACTCCAACCCCGTGACTTCTTTGTTGGCGTATTTTAACGGGGTCATGAAGGACCCGTTCGCGATGCCGACGTACGTGGCGCAGAGAATGCCAATTTTCACGTCTTTTTGTTTTTCTAACGCCGACGACGAAGATGAGGAGTGGTTGGAACTACTTCGGGTACGAAAACCAAACGGATTGGTGGATTTCGATAAATCATCGAACTCTCTTCCCGTATTCATCGTCGTCGTCGTCGTCGTCGTCGTCGTCGTCCCCATCATCAACCGTTCCCGCGCCGCCGCGAATTCCCTACTGTTACTATTCATCTCTACGTCATACTTATTGCCTTCGACGCTGTCGATTGGAGATACTGAACTCGACCTCGAACTCCCGCTTCGACTCCCGTTTTCGTACCCACTTTCCCCTCTGTTACGCGACGTGCCACTCCCTCCGCTCGAGGATTGCGACATTACCACCCCCATGCTCCCCATCCCGGCGCTCATCACGACGAGCGCCCACGCCGCGCCGACGACGTCTCTCACGTTTTCCTCGAACACGATCACGCCCCATAAGAACCCGACAAACACCGACAATCCTGACCACAACGTTTGTGCCGTCGATAACCCGCACTTTTGCACGGCAACAATCGCCACCGTGCCGTTGACCACCCACACGCACGCGCCGACGAGTCCCCAAAACGTGAATTTGAAGTCCACGACGAGCAACGACATCAGCGACGTCACGAAACACGCGAACGATTTATAGCATTGAAACTGTTGTTGCGAGTCGTCAAAGTCGTCGTTTTAGTAGTAGTAGCGGCTTTTGTCAGTTGTCGTCGTCGTCGTCATCGCCGACAGAGAAGAAGAGAGAGAAAGAGAAAGAGAAAGAGAGAAAGAGAAAGAGAGAGAAAAACGCAAATCATCGAATCATCATCATCATCGTACCGCGACTGGATCGACGTTCGCGCGGACAATCGCCGGCGTTTTTATCGGCACCGCGAACGAGCCGAAGAAGACGGACGCGAGAAGCGCGCAAAAGTAGCCTCCAGCGACCACCATCGTCGCCGCTTTTGTCCCACCAGAGTCGTCAAAGTCGTCAAAGTCAGCAGAGTCGAACTTAATTAATAAGAGTCGTCTTCGTCGTCATCAAAGCGCTCTGTTGTTGTTCATAAATACATACTCCTATTATTTATTATGGTGCACAAAATGCACTTGTAACAAAAAAAAAGGGGTTTAGGGGGAAAAAAAGGACTCTATTCTCGTCTCTCTCTCTCTCTCTCTCTCTCTCTCAAAAAAGTTTTTTTTTTTGTCGTCGTGCATTTTTTTTTGGACTGTTAGTCGATCAGAGATGATACCATTGACCATTGATCAGAAATCGATTACTGGTCAATGGTATCATCTCTGATCGACTATAACTCCAGTCAAAGGTAATGAATGAACAGGTGAGTCGATCAGAGAGATCCCAGTAATCGATTTCTGATCAACGGTATCATCATCTCTGATCGACTCACAGTGACACAATTTTTTCTCCTCCTTCTTCTCATGTGTTGTTGACACAGTAATAAATAACAGAGAGAGACAAAGTTTTTGTGACGATGATGAAAGAAAAAAAAAAGCAAAAAAAAGAACACAACAACAACAACACAAAAAAAGAACACCAACACTTAGTACATAAGTACACAACGACTTCAATTCAATACATAATCGAGAGACTTTGTGTCATTATTATCGTCGAAAAAAGGACGACGACTTTTATTACCTGACGACGACGACGACTCGAAGAAGAAGAGATGTCGTCTTCTTTTTCCGCGAGTCGTCGGGGAGGCAAAGTCGCTTTGAGTGGTGGTGGGTGCGCCGCGTCGTCCTCTCTTTTGTGCGCGAAGAAGAACGCGACGAGGACAACACCGCGTCGAAGACGTAGTAATGATGATGCGATTTTTGGATCGAAGACATCGTCGTCGTCGTCGTCGTCGTCGGGCTGGCGGTTCGGGAGCGTCGTCGTCGTCGATTTTCGCGGCGAGAGAAGACGCGGCGGAAGAAGAAGAAAAAACAGGAAGGAGAGGCGCGGCGTCTTTGAGGCGACGCGACGCGAGGAGGAGGACGAGAACGAGCTCGTCGACCCGGACGAAATCGCGTTTCTCACCAGCAGAGATGGAGAGAGGTACGACGTTTCTGAACACAACAACAACAACAACAGCAAAGAGTCTTCTTCTTCTTCTTCTTCTTCTTCTTCTTCTTCTTCTTCTTCTTGGAGACGAGCGACGAGCGTCAACGGCACGTCGACGTCGTCGAGCATCAATAACGGTGTCGAGAAGAAGACGAACGACGATTCAGACGACGATTTTAGAAGGAACGAAGAAGACTCGAACGATGAATTGATGATGAAAGAGCAAAGTCCATTCGGCATTCGAGAACGGTTCGGGAGATTATTAATCAACACTTTCGGTAAAAAATGGGATTCCAAACCGGCATCGTTGAAAGGGTTAGAGAAAAGAGATGTGCCGAGGCACATTGCCATCATAATGGACGGGAACGCGAGATGGGCGGAAAGGAGACGCTTACCACCGAGAGTTGGCCACGAAAACGGTGTGGAGAGTTTACGAGCGGTGGTGAAGTGTGCCAGCGCGTGGGGGATTAAAGTCATCAGCGTGTACACGTTTTCTATCGAAAATTGGTCGAGAGGACCGCCAGAGGTGGAAGGGTTGTTGGACTTATTGGAGACGACTTTGAGAGAAGACGCGGAAAATTTGATGCGAAACGACGTGAAAGTTGTGGTTATGGGCGATTTGAGTCGCGTGAAACCGAGTTTAAGACAGGCGGTGGAAGAGACGGTGGAGATGACGAAAGATAATCAAGGCGTGGTGTTGAATGTGGCGTTGAGTTACGGCGGCAGGCAAGATATCGTAAACGCGGCGAAAGACATGGCCGAAGCGGTGAAGTTTGGGAGTTTAAGAATCGAAGATATATCGCAGGAGACGTTTATGAGGTATTTAGGCACCACGAACGTTCTGAAAGAAGGCGAAGAGGAGGAGGAGGAGGAGGAGGAGGAGGAGGAGGTGGTGTATGAAAGTTTTGACCAAATTTCGAAAAGAAACGACGATTCGTTAGGAGATTACGCTGGCGTTGATGAACGATACATGGGTGGCCAAAATGTTTCTTTGTCGTCATCGTCATCGCAACAAGAGAAAGGCAACGTGAGCAGTCTTCGCGCGGCTCGGTCGTTACAGAATCCAGATTTGCTCATTCGCACTTCCGGGGAACAGAGACTGTCAAATTTCATGTTGTTCGAAATGGCATACACAGAACTTTACTTCACCGAGACCATGTGGCCAGAGTTTGGCGAAGCCGAGTTGAGAAGAGCTATTTTCGCGTACGCGAAAAGAGACCGAAGATTTGGTTCGAGAGCCGCGAAAGAGTCGGCATCGAATACCAATGACGACTCTACGGAAAGAAGAGGAAGAGGACCGCCCGGTGGCTTCAGCAACAGTTCAGGCGTTAGAACTACTACTACCAGTGGTTCTACTGCTGCTGGTGCTGCGACTGGTGCTGCTGCTTCGTCTGGATCCATTATCGGTAATAACAACAACAACAACAAGAACAACGCTGGCGGCGGTACTAGATCTCAACAACCATCTTCCGGGAGCATCAACGCCTTGACTTTAGGCGGTGAATCGAACGTTTTGAACAGCAGTAAAAACAGCGACATACCACCATCGCAAGAGTAAGAGTGATGATGACTTCGGTGATGATGACTTCTCGGGTTAAGGAAAAATAGAGAAAGAGAGAAAACGAAACTTTGTAAAATATAATTCTGCATTAATTTCGCACGCGTGCATAAAAAGATGAACTGAACGCGCGTACCACAAGCAAGTAGGATCGATGCCTTCTGCCAATAAATCAAACATCTCTAAAGCGAACGCGGAGTGGTCATTAATCGGTGGCATTCGAAACCAGTACGAACAATCCGGAGATGCAACGACGTATTACGAGTCTTTCGGAGAAGAGTACCGCAACCCCCACTTCTCGGTCTTGAAAGAAGTCTTGCCGACGACATTATTCAATGAGATCTTGGTGCCGAAAATACTCCTCCCGATGATGGAGTCTAAGGCTGGAAACGAGCAGCAAACGACGACGACTACGACGACGACGACCTTTCGCGTCTTGGATTTCTGCGCCGGCGCTGGTGAATTTACCAAAATTTTACTTCATTGGTCCAAAGATATAGTTAAATTAGCGTTCGCGATAACTGGTGCGGATCCATACACGAGAGCCGCATTTATCAAAGAAACGGAAGGATTAGAATGTAAACCGTGGAGTTTTAAGGATATCTGTGAAGGATGTTTAGAAGAAGGAGAGGAAGATGATGGGATAATATACGATTTCGTAGCCATATCGTACGCGATTCATCTTCTCGATGCGTCATTGGAGTATCTCTTTTATAACGCGTTGGCGAAGCGGTGTCGATATTTGGTCGTTGTTTCGCCAACGAAGAATAAAGGTGTGATTGAGAAGAGAAATGAGATGAGTTTTGGTTTCAGAGAAATCGCGTACGAGACGAAACTGAAAGTACACTTGAGGGTGTTTGAGAGTTTACGAGTTCGTTAGTCGATGACGCCGACGACGATGTCGGGCGCAGTGACAAAACAAAACGAAGAAAATGATTGGACGCTAGTGTTATTATACCACCGAAGGATTTAGCTTTTTATTGTACTATATTATAAACCTAGTTTGCTTCTACACGCATGTATCTATCTCTATTCCCTCTAATACGACAAAACTACCACAACCACCAACATCGTCCAACACGCGACGACAACAACCGCCGAGCTGATAAACAACGTCTTCCCGTGCGGATGCTCTTTAATCTCTGAGTGTTCGAACAATAAACGTTCGTATATGAATTCCGCGAAAGCTATCGAGCACGTTATCAGAAAAACGATAAATGCTATCTGTAAGTATCTGTAAAACCACGCCTTCGCTTTCGTTTCGTGTGCCGTCTTCGTCTTCTCCTTCTTCGTTCGTTGTTGAAGTTGATGTCCGTTGTTCAACGAGGACCCACCCGAACTGTTCTCCCCGTCGCGTTCCGACTCCTCTCCTCCTCGCGTTCCTCCTTCTCCTCCCAAGCTCGAAGACACGAACGCGTTTCGATGCTTGAGAGCGTCTCTTCTCTGGGGATGTTGTTGTTGTTGTTGTTGTTGTTGATGATGATGATGTATATTTCCGTGTCGCATCTCGTCTTCTTCTTTATGTATCTTTCTTTCACCAAAGAAAAGGTGGGCGTTCCTCGACGACGTCGCGCATCGTCGTCACTCAAAAAGAAGCGGCTTTCTTCGTCGTGGCCCCTATACTAATAATAACAGAGTCGTCGTCGTCGTCGTCGTCGTCGTCGTCCGTCGCTAAAAAGGGGGAGAGAGATATCGTCGCATAAAAAATGAGGAAAAAGTGAGTCACAAAAAGGGTCCTCTTACGCTTGGTTTTTAAAACCCTAAATAAACAAACCCAAAAAGAGAAAAAAAGAAAGAAAAAAAGGGGAGGAAAAGATAAAAAAAGAAGAATTTGGACTACTTGAGTGACTTTTTTTTTCCATCATCATCGGCGTCAAAAGAAGCGCAAAAAATCATCATCATCGAGTTCATCATGGGCGGAAAAACGGAAAATACGACCATCAAAACGCTGATGGAAATCACGGGCCAGACGAAAGAGGACGTGTCGAGCGTGTTGCAAAAGTTTGGGGGCGACGAGGATTTAGCGGTGTCTGAGCTGATGAGCAGTGCGTGTTTTTTTTTTCTGCTTTTTTTCTCCCGCGTAAACGAGTTCGTTTTTTCTGGACGACGGAAATCGAGACGAAGCCGCGCTGCAGCGCGGGTTCCGAGACGCGACTGACCGATGGCTTCTCCGCGATTGCAGTGCACAAGTTTGTGGACGTCAAAACGAAAAAGAGTAAAGAGGTACGAGTTCGGTCGAGCGAGATTCGCGAACCGCAGAGCCGCGATCGATTCCGACGTTTTGTTTTCTCCTTTTTTTTTTTCTTCGTGTCCGGCGCCGTCAAACAAAAACAGCAAAAAAAAAGAAGAAAGAGCACACAGAAGAGGTCCTAAAAGGACGGTCGAACGAACGAACGGCGACAACTCTTCTTTTCCTCGAATCGCAATAAAATCAACGACGAGACTGAGCGTGTCGTTTTCTCTTTTATTTTTCACGACAACAGAGTGGCGCGAAGAAGTCGGACAACAACGGTCACAGAGAGAACAGAGGCCCGAGACGAGATCGAGACAGAAGAAACGGCGAACAGTCGTCCTCTTCAACGAGACGGGACAGAGCGCCAGCGGCATCTAGTAGTAACCAAAAAGGCAAACACACGCGATTTGACGAGGCGCCAGCACCTGCGGGACAACAGGCGTCTCGGAACGCGTCGGTGTCGGCGGCGCCAACGACGAGTGCGTGGGAAAAACAAACGCGGCAACAACAGCAACAACGAAGAGAAGGTGGTGATCGACAGCAAGGCAGCGCGCCTGCTGGTGCCGCTACTGGTCGTGGCGGCGCTACCGCACCGGCTACTCCGGCTGCTGCCACTCCGTCCTCCGCGCCGAAGCGAACGATGGCGGATATCTTGAGAGGTGATCCGAAACCGGAACCAGCGAAAGCGGTGGCGGCGGCGGCGAGTCAAAAGCCGGCGGAACGGAGTAAAGGCGGTAAAGCGATTCCAGGACCCAAAACAGGTAATACTGCCGCGGCGAACGCACCTACTCCGGAAGGTTGGGGACCGGCGGCGGAAGCGCCGGCTGGTGCGGCCGGTGCGGCGCCGGCGGCTGGGCAAATCCCACAACCGCGAGGTGGCGCGGAAGGCAACGTGCCGCAACCGAAAGGTGCGGGTGGTCAACCGCAAACGGCAAACTACCCACAGTTTAGCGATTTCGGAGCGGCCTCGTCGTCGTTCGGTTTTGGTCTAGCGCAAGATGGATCTCAAGCTCCGGCAGGTGGCGCGGCGCAAGCGCCGCCGGCGGCGGAAGGCGCCACCAGCGCCTGGGGCACGCCAAACCAGCAACAACAAGCCGGTTCCGCTTCTCAGCCGTCTTCGCAAACGCCGTCTTCGCAACAAGGTGGACAGAAAACGGTGCCAAAACCGCAGCAACAACCGCAACAGCAAACTGGTGGTCAAAAGCCTCAGCCGAGAAATCATCAGCAGCAACAGTATCGGCAACAAATGAATTACATCGGAAACCAACAATACAACAACTACAATCAACAAAACCAATACCAGCAAAACCAATTCGATCAAAACAAAATGCAACCGTACGGTGTCGATCCAATGAGTGCTATTGGCGGGATGAACATGAACCAAGGTTCGTTTTCCAACGCTCCGGGTGGCAACATCGGCACGTCCACCGGCAACGCGCAAGTCGGCGCCATGGGCGGATTCCAACAAAACGGCGCAAGCACTCAGTACAACAACTTCAACTACGGCATGGCGCAATCCTACGGAGGCGCGTACAACCAAGGTAGCGCGAATATGTACGGAGAATACTACGCCCAGCAAGCGCAGCAACATGGAGGCATCCCAGACACGAACCGATCGGATGCGTTGGGTGGCGACACGTCTCAAAACAACAACTATGGCATTTCTGACTCTACGACCAAACAAGCTTCCTCTAACAACAATAATAACAATAACAATAACAATACTAATAACGATAACAACAGCAGCAGCAACAACAACAATATTCAACAGCAACAGCAACAACAGCAAATGCAGCATCAACAACAACCAAACCAAATGAACTATGGCGGTATGGCAAACATGAACAACATGGCGCCGTACAACACGTACCCACAGCAATACACGTACCCGGGAATGATGCCGCACGCGTACAACATGGGGTACAACATGCCATACAACACGTACAGTAACGGAATGGGGTACCCGTACCAACAGCCGCCACAGCAACAGCAGCAGCAAAGAGGGGGTAAAGCGCCTCCTCCCGGGTACGCCGGCGGTAACAAGCAGCAACAACACAACGTTGATCCATCGCAGCAGTACAACAATGCCGGCGCCGTGTACGATTGGACCAGATAAAACGAGGAAACACAGCGAAGCTACTCCTACAAATACTATTAATAATAACCCTAGCCCTAAAATTATATAGTACCTTTGAACTCCTCCACTCGTTCCCCAAAAGTCCCCTCCTCCTCTTTTTGTTTTGAAGAGGTCGTCAACGTTCCAAACCTCTCTTCTTTTCACTTTTGCTTCACAAAAAAGATACGTAGTAGTATGGGAAAACAAAAATTCCGGTTCGGGTTCGTTGTGGCGTGGTCCGTCGCCGTCACCGCGTGGCCGAACGTGGCGTTGTCCGCGCTCGATCGAAACGACGCGTTCATTGGGTACACGGAAGGCGCATCGTCGTCGCTTCTTGGGAGACAAGACGGAGAAGAAAATATACCCCGCGTTGATGATGTCAAAAGGTTGGGGAAGATTGGAGAGAAACAGTTGGGCTTTTTAAAACTGTGCGAAAACGCGCACAAAGACGCGCTCGAGTGCATCGGTTGGGCCAAAAACGGCGAGTGCTCAAAGAACGCACATTTCATGCTCGCGAACTGCCGAAAAGCGTGCGAACGGTGTGAAGATGTGTTCGTGAGAGCGGCGTCGGAGAGACACGATTTTGTGAACGTGTACTTTGATATGACGGTTGATGGCCATGGAAATTTTCTTCGTCTTCGAGACGACGACGACGACGACGGCGAAGAAGAAACCCACCCACCAAATCGAGTTATACTAGAACTCTACAACAACACGCATCCGAAAACGAGTGAGAATTTTAGGAAACTGATATCGAATAATAATGAGAACGACGGCGATACTCGTATCGGGAAATACAAACGCGCGAAGTTTCATCGCATCATCCCTGGATTTATGAATCAAGCCGGGAGCGCAACGAAGAGCGGGAGTATATACGGTCGCAACTTTGACGATGAAAATATAAACAGTCGACATCACGACCAGCCATACCTGCTCGCTATGGCAAATGGTGGTCCAAACACGAACGGCGATCAGTTTTATATCACGGTTAATCCTCAGCCGCATTTGGACGGCAAGCACGTCGTGTTTGGACGCGTCATTCGAGGCGAAAGGGCGGTTGAATTTGTCAATCAAAAGTGCGGGTCAGAAAATGGGAGACCAAAATGCGACGTACAAATCGCGCGATGTGGAGAGATGTTCTAGTTTAGATAGAATTTAGAAACGTATATGTATATAGAGAGGCGGTAGTATTGGTATAGCTTACGTTGTGGTCTTGATAGTAGTATAGTTACTCATCGTCAAAGGAAATGGGAGAAAGTTCTCTCATACTTTCTTTCTTGAGCGAAAACAGATCTGACCGGATTATTATATTATTGACCAGTCAATAACGCGACTAAAAACACCCCCATGGCAACCTTACCGTTCACTACTTCCGCCGTCGCCGTCCAAGTCACCGGCAATCGCTCGTTCTCGTATACTTTGTTCTCGTCTGGAAAACATTCCTCCATGGTTACCTTATTCAACGCCGCCGGTGCGACCGAACCAGCAATCGTAAACAAAGAGATGAACAACACACTTGCAATCCCAGCCGGCGAAAACAGTTGTTCACCGACGCCTTGCCCCGTGCCAATCTTCGCGAATAACGCCGCCGTGATGCCGACCATCGCCGCGCGTCCGTTCATCACCTCCACGTTCTTTTGCATGCCGGTGATTTTCGTGATATCTAACGCCAAGTTAATATCTCCGAAGGACATCATTTCCGCGGGGGTTTGCACCGACCCAGCTACGTTCGCTTCGATGACGCCCGCGGCGTTCACTCTCGCGTCGTATTTTTGCTTAAATTTGTCCGAGACTAAAGGTTCGTCTTCTGGCGTCAGCTCCAACGTGTACACCGTCCCGTCGATGTTCCGCGTCGTCGACCGGTCCAAGTTGTCTCTTAAGTTTGGCAAGGACACATTCATTGACTGCCATTTCTCCCCTTTTTGGCCTTCTTGGGCGCGAACGGAGACCGCATTCGCTCTTCTTCGGACGACGTTTCTTTTTGCCGTCGACGTCAACGACGACGATGCTTTTTTGGATAATCTTAATCTTTTTTGTGGAGAGGAGACGACGACGCGTTGTTGTTGGTGTTGGTGGTGTTGGGCGACTGCCGTTGCTTTTAAGGAAGACGACGCAGTGCTCATCGCGCTTCTTTTCGCGATATATATATATGTGTGTGTGTGTGTGCGTATAATAAAACTCGAAGCTGTTGTGACGCTTTTCTTCTTCTTCTTCTTCTTCTTCTTCTTCAAAAAGTCTTTCTTCTTCAAAAAGCGCGATGACGACGTTGTGTAATCCAAATGTTTGTTTCCTGTGGGTGTTGGACCCAACAACTAGAGAGAACTTTGGAAAACACAGAGAGAAAGAAAGAAAGAAAAAGGGCAAAGGGTCAAAGTCCCATAGAAAAAATTATAAAAGAAGAATAAATTCCATCGTCCCAAAAGCACGAAAAAGAGCTGTGTGTTTTTATTACACACAACGAGAGAGAGAGAGAGATGAAAAATGAAAAATGAATGAAATTGCAAACGAAAAGAATTCAATACTGATTCTCGTTCCATAATATGTTCAAACAGTAGTCTCGAGTAAAAGTTCGTCTCCAAAACAACAACACTTTCCTTTCGAGAGTAGTGTGCAGACACACAAAAAAAAGCAGCTCTTTCTTTCTCTCTCTCTCTCTCTGACGAAACGAAACGAAACGAAACGAAACGAAGAGAGACAAATGATGTCGCGAGGAGCTGCTCGCGCGTTTTTTGGCAAAAAAAGCTCCTTTTTTTCTTCGGTGGTGGTGAGGGTGTTTTCCGAGGAGGCCAAAACAGTCGTCGCGGGAAGAGGAAGCGACGTCGTCTCGTCCAACGCGTGTCGTCGTCCCCATCGATGTCATCATCATCATCATCATCATCATCATCATCATCATCATCATCAGAAACGATGGTACGCGAACAACGCGAAGAATCGACGCAAGAAGCAGGGGAAGAGTTTGAAAAGAAGCGCACCGAAAACCACCACGCCGACGACGACGAGTACCACCACCACCACCAGCGGTGGGAACGGGAACGGTGGTGCCGTTGGGGGTGGGTTTACCGCGGCGAAACCGACGACGACGTCGTCGTCGCCTCCTCCTCCTCCTCCTCCTCCTCCTCCTCCTAGAGCGAACGCGAATACCGGTTTTGCGGCGTCGTCTGCGACGTCGACATCGAAAACAACAGCCAGTCCGATTGCATCATCGAGCAGTATCGGTAGTAGTAGTATCAGTAGTAGTATCAGCAGCAGCAGCAGCAGCAACCAATCTCCGTCATCTTCTTTGTTAAAAACGATCGGCGCTTTGTCCTTCTTCGCGTCCGTTGGATACGGGTCGCTTCGCTACGCCGACTCGCCGTTAGCGTCCGATGTAGAGTTCAAAACGTTTGAGTTCTTTGCGCCGATTTTTAGTCGCTTGATGGACGCAGAATCTGCACATAATTTAGGTGTTACGTTGTTTGCGAACGGTTTGTATCCAACAGAAAGAAGAGAACGCGATAACGATAGGAATAACGGGAATGTGGAGTACAGGGAAATGCGAGAGATGTTGCGAGTGACGAATGTTTTCAACAATGCAAATTTATCGTTTCCAAACCCAATTGGCTTAGCTGCCGGTTTCGATAAAGATGCGAAAACTATACAAGGCATGCGCGCGATCGGGTTTGGTTTTGTGGAAATCGGATCGGTGACACCACAACCGCAAGACGGGAATCCGAAACCGAGAGTCTTCCGATTGAGAGAGTTAGACGCGGTGATCAATAGGTACGGGTTTAACAGCGAAGGCATCGACCGAGCGAAGGTGAGGTTGAAGGAAGAAGAGAACAGAGTAATGAATATGGTAAAAGCAGCAGATGAAAATGAAGAAGAAAAGGAACCAATTATAGCACCAATTGGCGTCAATCTCGGTAAGAACAAAACGACTCCGGAATCAGAAGCGGCGAAGAGTTACGCGTTGGGCGCTACCGAGCTAGGTCCATATGCGGATTATTTAGTCATCAATGTCAGCTCTCCTAACACGCCCGGGTTGAGAGATTTACAAAAAGGCTCGTCTTTGGTGAGAATATTACGAGACGTCGTACAAGCTCGCGATCAGTTGTTGTTGTCGTCGAAGAAAACAGAACTCTCGAAAAAATCGTTGCCGGTGTTGGTCAAAATCGCCCCGGACGTGGACGAGAAAGGATTGAAGGAAATCGCGAAAGCGGTTAAGAAAGCGAAAATAGACGGTGTCATAATCTCCAACACGACTGTCGAAAGAAACGATCAGGTACAACAACACGAAAACGGTCAGGAGATTGGCGGTTTGAGTGGTAAGCCAGTCTTTGAGAAATCGACGGCTGTTTTGCGTCAATTTTACGAGTTGACGGGTGGGTCGATTCCTTTGGTCGGATGCGGCGGCGTTTTCACCGGTGAAGACGCGCTGAAGAAGATCAAAGCCGGCGCGAGTTTGGTGCAGTTATATACCTCGTTTGCCTACGTCGGCCCGGCGTTGGTTCCGAGAGTGAAGAGAGAATTATACGAAGCGTTGAAAAGAGAAGGTTTTAAGAACGTCAACGAGGCTATCGGGTACGACGTGAAGCGAAAGAAACGAAAGTCGTTTATGTTCTTTTAATAATTCAAGTCAACATTATACTAGAGTAGGTACAACTCTTGGTGGTTCAACAAAAAAATTACAACAAGACGTTTGTTCTACACGTACCAGATTATATATCCATATTATTACAATTTAACAGACATCTGCGCGCTGCCTTCCTCCTCGCTCGTTCGCGATTTGTCGTTGCTATCACTTTTCCTATCTTCGTCCTCCTCCTCCCCTTCCTCAGTTCTCTCTAAAACCTCTCGCATTAAATTACAAAACTCATCCTCGTCAAGACTCGCACTCGCTAATATTTCCGAGGCCATCGCCTCGGAACAGATTTCGTAATCGTCTTCGCGTTTAAAGAGCATGTGACCGGATATTTCAAACACCGCAGGGTTAATCCCGGTCTCGACGATCCAATCTGGAATTTTGTTTTGCGCAATCTTGTGTGAGAAGATTTGCGGGATTACAAACACTCTCGCGCCGTGATCGGTCATTAACATGTTGAACGGTATGTTCCTCTTTTGCAAACGAGTGCATGCTCTTCCAATCCATTTCGCTAAATCTACAAAGCCTTTACTTCCGAGCTCAAAAACGATACATCTCACCGGGTAATCGTAGACGCGCAAACACTCCGCGTGGACTTGTTTACCCATCGGTCGTTTTGGATTTTTGAAGACATCCTCGGCGAACGGTTTGGATAACGCGCGCTCGATTGGGAACGCTTCCATCAGATAGTACGCTTGAAAGTGAAGGTGGTTGATGGTCGCGTACGCACCTAAGGAGTTGTATCCGACTCGAAAATATGGATTTTTACTCTCCGCGCACATTCGTAAAGGAGGAATCAAAGCGTCCGCGAAAATTTGTTGCGGGAGCATTTCGGAGACTCTCGGGCATAATAAAACGTGGCCGTACTCGATTGGAGAGACATTAATCAAGACGAGATTTGGCGACTTACCGATTTCGCCTCGCTCGATAAACTCTGTTCGTCCTGATTCCTCTTCTTCGTTTTCTTCCTCGTGTTCGTCTTGTTCCTCAAACTGAAACAACACTTCTTTTTGATCGGCTTTGGTAAAGTTAAACTTTTTCACGTCAAATTCTTGACACACTCGATCCATTTTGAATTCCGTCTGTCTTTTCTTCGTCGCTCGTCCTTCGTTGTATTGCGCGACGTATCGAGACGGACCTTCGATTAATCTCGTGAGCACGGCGGTGACGTCGTATCGAAATAAACCTCCCGCGAAACGGTCTTCCCAGGCTTCGATTAAGACGCGGTCAAAATCCGAAGCATCTTGAACGTATCCGGTCCCGTTTCCAGACGCGCCTGAATTCGATTTTGTGGTTGATATGTTATTCGTATTGTTTCTATTCGATGTCGTCATCGTTGTTTTGACGACTGGCGGTCCTTGTTGTTGTCCTTCGCCCGCGTGAGTATCGGGCGCGTTAAACGCGCTCGTCGTCACCTCGCCGTACTCCGAATCCGAATCACCATTTTTATGAAACGTGTTCATGCTCACGTCTTGATGATGATGCTGATGATGATTCGAGGGTGTCTTTCGCGACTCGGGGTTATTATTCGCCGCTACCTCGTTCAAACTAATCGACGACGACAGACCGTCGTCGTCCGGGTTCGGGACGAGTAAATTCTCGAACGATCCAAACCGTCGGACGTTTTTGGTGTACCCTCCTTTTATGCTTTTCGTGCTCGAGTACGTGATTTTCGGTAAGAACGACGTCCGTCGGAAGGCGTTGTTGTTTTGAGACGACGACGATGATTTCGACGCGATGATGTCTCGCTCCCTTTGCGAACGTTCGATTATCCCCAAAACCGTCGACGAGTCTTTATCCTCGTCCAGTTGGTCCAACTGGTGAAGCGACCACGGTTGGACGTCCATCTCCTCCCCCGCTCTGCGCGCGCACACTTTACACGACGAATGCCCGACGACGACGAAAGGTCAAAAGTTCTCTTTAAAACCTCTTTTTTCTTTTCTTCTCCAATAGATATACTCTCGCCGTCGCAACAGCCTTTGAAAACTCTATGAGACCACCCAAAAGGTAGAGAGAAGAAAAGAAACGAAAAGGAAACGAGACGACGACAGACACCCTTCCTCCTCCTCCTTCTCTTCCTTCTCTTCCTTCTCTTCTTCTTCTTCTTCCTCCTCCTTTTATTCTTCTTCCTCGCAACACTACGTACTCCTCCTTTTAGTAATGGAGAGGAGTACGACGAAAAAAAGTTCTTTTTTTTTCAGAAGAGAGAGACAAAGATGTGTGGTCGTCTCTCGCTCGTAAAAAAAAAGGAGAGGGGGCTTTTTGTTGAAGAGGACGTCGTCGTCGTCATCAAAAACACATTACGTCATCTCTCATTATTCTCGTCATCATCGTCGTCTCACTTTTTGCTTTTTTTTTTTTTTTTGTCTCTTCTTCTCTTTTGCTCTTTCAACAAAAAACAAAAATCGTCGTCTTTTTTGCGACACTTTTTGACACGACTGTTTTGAGGAGGAGGAGAAGGAGGAGGCTTTTTTTTTTTGTCGGACTTTGAGATGGTACAAATGGTTTTCTTCTTCTTCTCTATGCCCTGAAGAAGTGGACTTTTGTTCCAAAGGTCCACCGACGACCGCAGTAGGAGGAGGAGGAGGAGGAGGAGAAAAGGAAGATGTCGTCGTCGTCGTCGTCGTCGTCGTCGTCGTCGTCGCCGTCGCCTCGCGCTGTTTTTACGTCGTCTCTGAAAATAACCTCAAAGAGCTCGAGGCGCAGCGTTGCGAAAGAAGAAGAAGAAGAAGAAGAGAAGGCGACTTTCTTTTTTGTAACGAACAACACCAACGCGAATGATGATGATGATGATGCGTTGGACTCCGGGTTCGCGGTAACGTGCGGCGTGCGCGTCCACGCGGACGACAAAAGAAGGGCAGTCAGAGTGTCCTACTGCTTCGACGTGGCTGACCCACGCGTGCGCGAAAGAATCGAAAGCGGCGGATTTCACAAAAGTGAAACGCAACACTTTGAAAACCCCCAAGAAGAAGAAGAAGAAGAAGAAGAAGAAGAAGAAGAAGAACAAAAAGTGTTTCTCGTGTCCGAGCAAAGAGTGTTACGCGCAGAAGAGGAGATGACGACAAAAATGACTTTAGTCGAAGAGCAAACGGGACGCAAAAAAGAGGAGACAGGGACAATGATGATAAAAGTGACGGTTGAAGTGCCACTCGAAACGCTGCGAAAAATTCTCGAGCGCACGCCGACGAGAGTGCAAGAAAACGTCGCCGCAGTTCTGATAGAACTCATCGAGGAAGGCACGAGAGTGGACGTGCTCACGGTGATTACAAAACACGCGAGAGATACAAAGACAGGCGCGTTGAAAAGGGTGTTCGTGAACCCTTTCATCGTGCCGCGAGATAACGGCGCGCGGTAGACGTCGAGCGCGAGCGAGCGCAAACAAAGGAAAAAAATAAAATTTGATGTTATTTTTTGCTCCATTCCTTTTGCGCGCGGCGTGGACAGCGAGCGCGCATCGATGTCACGCGTTGATAAACGCGGAGTTCAGTCGTCCTCGTCCAAGGATGGAGGTCACGATGCGTATCCTTTCGATAAACAAAATGAGAATCCTTTCCAAGAAGATGAAGAACAAGACGAAGACGAAGATTCTATTTATAGATTCCGCGAAGAAAAATCAAAACCGACGTGTTGTGAAATGATTTCACGATGCGTCTCGTGTAAACATTGCGTCTGTCTCGCGTGCGTAATCACGCTCATTTTGTTAGCGGTGACGGTCGTGAAGAGCGCTTTGCAGAGTCAATGGGGAAGTAATGAAAGCGATGAGTTTGGTCGAAAAGTAGACAAAGACGGGAACGTCGTCTACGGAAGAAGATTGATGGGTTTGGATGACGATGATGATGGTAATCTTCGCTCTTATCCAACGTGGATTGCGAAACACTACGGGTGGATGCTCTATTTACTCGCATTCTCGTACACGCTTCTCGGTTTCCGCGTCCTTTGCAGCGATTGCCAGAAAGAAAACGTGTTTCTAAAAAAGGCCTTGGACGCCGTCGCGTTCGATTTGACGTTTTGGTTGCCGAGGAAAATTAACGACTCTTGGATTTTCGACGATGGGACCGAAAACGAAGTGGACGTGCAGAAGTACGAGGAAGAGCAGTATTTAGCGCACGAAAAAGCCAACAGCTGCTCTCGAGTGTCTTTGATTGTATTCTTTTCAGTTTTGTTTTCTTTCGTCAATCCTTCGACGTTTCGAGGGTATCCGTACGTAGGCGTTTCGATGGTTTTCGGCATCGGATTGTACAACTTTACGATTGTGCCCGCGGTGATGCTTTTAAAGAAGAAGAAACAAAGGAAAAAGAGCGGCGACAAAATGGTCTTGTTGTGGTCCTCAGAATTCGCGTCGTCGCAGTATTCGATGTCGCATTTGACGAGGGATTTTTTCTTTTACGTTTTAGCCATGCTCACGCTCGCGCTGTTCGTCGCCAGAGATGCGTTGGATCGTGTTGGGAGCGATGAAGTGAGCAACGCAAACGATGCATCTATCTTAATTGGAGAGAAGAAAACACGCGTCTACTCGCTCGGATGGCGATGTGGCGTCTGGTTGTGTGAAATTTACGCCTCCTATCTCGTCTTTCGCCGGATTTGGGTCCTCGTCTGTACGTATCAAATTCGATGGAAGAAAGGAAGAGAAGAGAAACGGGCGGAGAGAAAAAAGAAGAAGGATGAAGAGGCGACAAAAAAAGACGTCGAATCGAATGACAATATGGCGCCATCGTCTTCGGTCGCGATACTCACGTCATCAAAAGACGCTTGTCGTACTCCCGAGTCAAAAGTATCTGTTGCTTTAGAACCGCCGCCGCCGATACTCGTCACCGAGAGAGCAGAAAACGGTGCCATTCGAGTATCCTCGCCGCCGAAAAAGTCATCACCAGTTACGAAGGATAACGAAGAAGAAGAAGAAGAAGAAGAAGAAGAAGAAGAAGAAAAGCACTCTGAAGAGGAGAAGGAGGAAGCGATAGAAAAAAGAGAAGAAAAAGAAGTCGATGCTCCGCGGATTGACAACGAGATATGTCACGAACAGGAAGACAAACAAGAAGAAAAAGAAGAAATACAATCTCCGAGAAGCTCTTTTGTCGAACTCTCGTTCGCAAAAAAGCAGCTATTGAAAATTGAACGGATACTCTGGAAACCTTGGGTGTTTCTTTTCAATTTGACCATTCCGTCCTGCCCCGATCGCAAGTTAAATGCCAACGAAATGAATGACAACAACACCAAGAATGATAATACAACCGCATTACCAAGTATTTACTTTGACAACGACGTCGATAGCGATTCCGATTGGCTCTCTGACTCTTCCTACGATTCCGTGACGGACATAAATATAAAAATTGAACGAAAGAAGTGCAAGAGAAGAGTGTTGTCGATTGTGTGCGGAATGATATGGCTCGCTATTTTATCCTACGCCGCGGTTGAGTTTGTCACGCACTTGTGCAACATCTTCGTTCAAGAGTATGGCAATCAGATATTGCCAATCTTGGGTGATGGAACAAATAACATTGGTAAAGGGTCGTTTGAGAGTTTTATTGGAAGCGTCGTGCTCTCGTTCTTAGTTTCGCAAAGCATGGACGTGCACAATTCGTATTTTTTAGACGCACCCAAAGCAAAAGAAACCGCCACGACGCCAGGGAACGATGTAATATTCCGTGTCGCGCTCTTTGATACCTTATTCAACATTGGCATACCTTTCTGTTCAGTTTTACCGTTTTACAAAAAAGGCAATTACAACATGGAGGTGCCTCGAAACCAAACGATGAACACGGCATTCTTTGCCGTAGTAGGCGCGGCGATAATCTATTATCTTGTCGCAAGAGTTTCTATGGGGATGTCAATAAAGAAGCGCGGCGGATTTTCCTCTGCGACAGAACTAATGGTAGCTTGGATGTTCATCCTCACATACATCGTTGCGGTTGGTGCGATATCTGCAATTACGTTCACAAATGTACAGGGCTAGTAGTATATCTATATTTCAAGATTTTCAGTACAAATCTATCTTCTCCGATTCGCCTTTTCCATCAGATAACACTATCGTCTCGTGTTCTACGTACACGTCGTGGTCTCTATCGATCCAATCACTGGTGGGCTTCGCCATCGCTTCGATGATTTTCAGCACGCAATCGTTCGTCAGGTCGCCTAAATTCGTCTCCTCTCTCGGCCTGTGTTTTTTCTTCGAGTTTGTTTTCTGAATTCTGTGAATGCATAATAGCAGCGTCAGCGCCGCATCTCGAAAGTCGGTGGAGAACATGGAGTTATGCCATTGCATTTTGCGCGTGCGCCCAGAGAGAAATTTCAACCGTCGGTTGGAACTTCGAAAGATGGTCATCGGAGACCACCCGCGTTCGCATCGGAAAATTTCTAATGAATCCGGCGTAGTGACGTAAAAAATGTCAGGGTACGTGTTATTGAACCCTAAAGGCGGCCCGACGGCGGCAAGTCCGGTGATATACAATCCCTCGAACGGCTCTGAAATGGTTTGCATGCACTTTTTAAAATCAAAATACTCATGCACGGGATCGTGCAGAAAATGTTTTTCCATATTGTTAGCTTTAATGCCAGCTTTGGGATCATAGTTGACGTGAGGGATTTCAATCCCCTCGACGCCTATCACGCCGCCCTCATACGTCTCGTAGGGACTATAAATCTCGGTTGAGTTTGGGATGTGAACTTCGTAAAACATCATGCGCATGACAGAGGTCCAATCTATGGGCAAAAAATTTCGAGTACTGTTTTTCTCGTCATCAAGTTCCTCTTTTGAGTAAAGATGGGAAACATTCAAACGGAGAGTCCACTTTGGTTTCAGTTTCTCGGAGTTCAATGGTGAAGACACAGGTATCGAGTCAACGGGAGATACAGTAGAGCGACAGGGGGTAACGAATGCTCGTTCGTATGGTTGACGATACCATAGTGGATCTGGCTCGACACTGTTCAGAAGCTTTTCACCGTTTGCTTTGAAGAAAGCTCGGCGTTCTTCGAAGTTCTTGCCCCGGGTCTTTTCAATTGTCTCTCTCACATTTTGTTCAAAAGCTTTCCGTCTACCACTGATGTAACCACCAAATCGCTCAAACTTTGACAGATCGATAACATGCGCGCCGGAGCTGCCTAACCGTTTATTCCCACGTTCTGTAATCATCAAAATATCCTCGTTGGATGGAGCAAACGCTAGAGGTAACAAAGGCAAGTGAAAGCCGTGAAACCGCACGAGCGGGTTGATCATGAGCGCATGCATGACTCTGAACGGTCTCGTTTCGGTCGGATAATCGAAGCATTCTAATTCTAAAACATCTGAAGGTTGCTCGACTCGCCAGACTGATAAGCATTTCCGACTATCAGATGTCGCGGCTAAATACTTGCCGTTTGCGGAGAATGCTAGATACTGGCAGTACGTTGGGACTTCACCCACCTGTTGTCTAGATTCTGATAAATCTTCCGGTCTAAACACGAGCGGCGTGTGGTGATACGCGAGTTCCGAGGATGGACTTATCATCACATCCACTCTGTTCAGACGAAAGTCTGGGTTACCGCTACATTCTCTCCAAGCGGTTGCATTATTGGCCTCCAACCACGCTCCGTTGGAGAAAGTTACTTCTTTGAACCCGTCTGTTAATTCAAATCCCTTGACGTTCCCGTGCTCTGATCTTGGGTAGAACGTCTCCTTAATCGAATCAAACGACGAGGAGTAGCCAAAAATTTCATTTCCGATCACTGGAATAATAGTCGAATCCGTGGCGACGGCTATATATTTCCCGCTCGGATGCGCTACTGCGCAATTCACCGGTGCACCTACAAAAATTGCGTCCAATTTTGTAATCTTGTGCGTCTCTCTGAGTCTAAACTGTTCTAATCTGGTCAAAAACATGTTTCCCGAGTCGCCGTCTAACTGCCGGAGACGTTTCTCTCTCTTCTCCGCCTTTTCCATTAACGTCTTTGCATCGAATTTATCAACCCCTAAAATGTAAACGTGACCGTCGTTACTCGATAAAAGCAACACGTGTTTTGTCTCGAAATGATTCTTTGCTTCTTCGATGTACTCTTTTCTAAATTGCGCTTCGTCGAATGTTGACGATGCTTGATTCCTCTTCGCTTTATTACTTTCTTTCATAGAGGCTTTTGCTTTCTTCTTTTCGTATTCTTCTATGTATTCTTCTTTCAATCGCGTGTGCGTGCCCCAACGAATGCAATTCGCTTGCTCGGCAGCATCGGATGAATTCGATTCTATCACGGGATCGATTAATCTTCCATCCGCTGTTGTTCTTTCGTCGTGTGGGAACCCGATATTCTCAATGGCTAGGAACGCAAACCGCTTTTGCGGCTCGCTGTTGCGCGGGCTGTCGTCGATGACGCTTCCATAGCCATCGCACGGCATGTCTTCGGGGTTTAGCGAAAATACGGCAACGTTCGCGGACCCTTCAGATAACCCGCCTCTGGTGCCGTAATCGTGAACGCCGCAAATGGCAATCATTTTCGTCTCTGGACAAACTGATGCGCTGTAAATCTTAAACGGCAATTTTTCCGTTTCATCTAACACGGTCTTCGTGCACCTCTTTTTATCCCCAATGGCTTTAATTGCCCTCAGTTTATTCGTACCTAACAAAACCACCTCGCTGGCGTACGGTAAGGCGTTGGATTTCAGATCCGGTTCTGCACAACTCATAGGGATAGAACACACCGCATCCGCGCCTTGCCTGTGCACCATCGCAGTTTGAATTTCACCGCGTGTCGTGCGTTTATTCGTGATGACGACTCTCCGTACCATTCTGCACCCGTGCGCGGGATTGTATATGTCGTGCGTAGCCAGTCTTAACATTCTTCCCATTTTGGTACCGTCGTCCTCTTCCATGACGCTCGGCTTAGATAAAGAAGTCTCGCTCTCGTCTGGATCAAAATCTCTGTCTTCTTCGTCATCATCATCATCATCATCATCATCATCTTCTTCTTCTTCTTCTCCATCTGCCTGTATTTTCTCCTCTTCCATCGTGTTCTTCCTTTTTCTATTCGTAAAAATGGTGATATTATTGTTTTCGTTATCTTTCTTAGCTTCCATTTCGTCTCTCAACTTGATTCTCTCCAAGATCCGCGCCAACGGGTGTTGATCCGATTTTCCATTTGCGTCTGAGGCGACCGTCGGACGACCGTCGACATCCCCATCTTTCGCGCCGTCCCGTTCCCGTTCGGAAGACGCCGACGACGTGGAACCCGAATCGCGTTCATCGCTCTCAGTACCTGAAAACGACGAGTACTCTGATGAATACTCTCCTTGATGCGCATCCACATCGTCCCGCTCGTTCTCCGACATATACTGTAGAAACTCTTCCCCAATTTCTTCCATATCTTCAAACGACGCCGCAGCTAAATTCTCGTCCGTTAAATCTGGATGGTTATGGAAAAACGCATCCACCGCTCCCATGGTTTGTTCGTCAATAAAGTCGTCATCATCATCATCATCTTCTTCTTCGTCTTCTTCGCTGGGTATTGCGTTGCCGTCCGAATCGTAGTCGTTTTCGATGCCAAACCCGGCGTGCGCTTCATCGCTCAGTTCGTTGACGAATCCCGAATCGCTCTCGACCGATACCTCCCCGTCGTACGTGTCGTCCGCGTCTGAATCGTACGACGACGACGACGACGACGAAAAAGACTGATACACCTCATCGTCCAAAACAGTAGTAGTAGTATTATCCTCCTCCTCCTCCTCGTCGTTCTCCTCCTCCCCTTCCGAAGAAGAAGAAGAAGAAGAAGAAGAAGAAGAAGAAGAAGAAGAAGAAGAAGAAGAACGCATCCCGTATTCTCGTTACGTAACGAATGAATGAATGAATGAATGAATGAAGAGCTCCGTACTATGTACGTACAAAAAAGAGAAAAAAGTCTCGACATCTTCGTCTCAAAACGTCTTTTTTCGAGAAAAAAAAAAAAAAAAAAGAAAAAGAAAAAAAAGGGAGGAGGAGGAGGAGGAGGAGGAGGAGGAGGAGGAGGAGGTCTCTCTCTGTCATTATTTGTTCTTGCAAAGTTGTTTCTTTTGTTGTTCGAAATTGTTGTACTAAAAGGTGTTGTGGGAAAGAAAAAAAGTAAAAGTGCAGCAGCAGCAGCGGCACTTTTGTAGAGACAACAGAGACGCACGGAAACGACCCGATTCATTCACACCACCTATAACACCAACGAACAGCTGCCACACAACCCACTCTCTCTCTCTACTCCTTTCTCATCATCATGAAGACAACACAGCAGCAGCGCGAGGAGAGTGGTGGTGGTGGTGGTGGCAGCCCAAAAAAGTCTTCTTCTTCTTCTTCTTCGTGTTCGGAAGAAGACGAGGAGACATCGTCGGAGGACGCGGTGTCCGTGCACGCGTCCATGCTGTCGTCTGAAATCGCGCAACGCGTCCACCCGAACGTTGATTTCTTCGAAGGCCATTTACAGCAGGTGAAAGAACGCGCGGAATTGACGATCGCGAAACTGGAAGAACTGAAACTGTTTCTTCGTCTGAAGGAGAAGAAGAAGAAAAATGCGTCGACGACGAATAATAACAAGGAGGAGGAAGAAGACGAAGAAGAAGACGAAGCGAAGAAGACTTTTAAGATGGAAAAGGAGATTCGAGAATTGAGTGAAAGAATGGAGAAAGATTTCGCGTTCGTCGATTCGGCCGCGGAGACGTTGAAGACGATCGATGCAAAAGTGACGGAAATGGAGAAGGAAATATGGGAACAAGAAAAAGAGATGGTGAAAAACACGGTCGGGACGAAAGTGAAGGAATTGAGAGAGAATTTCGGGAAGATGTTGAGCGGGTTCGCCGGGTTTGCGAGGAGTAGTAGTCACGCGCAAAGCGTCGATTTCGAAGACGCAGAGAAGTTAAGGAAAGAAGCAATGTCGACGGTTGAGGAAACCAAACAGGAAACGACGACGAAAGCTACGGCAGAAAAAGTACCACCAGCAGCTCATAAAGAGGACAACAACGGCTACTATTTCGGCGAAGACGATTCCGGAGACATACAACACTCGCCGGAGAAAGAAAAGACGACGACGGGCTTATTCGGCGGCTTCTTCTCTTCCTCCTCGTGAAAGTAAATCATAGATGGATAGATAGATAGATAGATACCGTAGATAGAGTAGCACTACCTAATATAGTTCTAATATGCATTCGTTACACGACGTTATCCGCTACCGTCCTATCTCTACTAATCAACTCTTCGTCTCTCTCGGGGAAAATAAGCCGACTCGGTACTTTGAGAGGTATTGCATGACTCTCTTTCTTTCTTTGACACTCATCCCTAACTTCTTCCCGAGTTGGCCGTTCATTCGCGAGGCGAGTTCGCTCATCGTCGGAAAGTGCTCGAGCCATTTTTCCGGGTCGACTTCTTTGTGTTTGCGATGGATGGTTGCGAAAAACGCCCGGACGTTTGCGTCGTCCTCGTTGATTTTCTTCGCGTCTTTTTCTTCTTCTTCTTTTTCTTCTTTTTCTTCTTCGCGTTTCATCATCGTCGGCGCGTGAGTGCTGAAGGTTCTTTCACAAAGAAGATGATACAACCTGCCGCCAGGCATAAAAGACAACGACGACGACGACGACGACGACGATCGTCGCGCGAGTAAGAAGGGTGATAAAACGGAAGAGGACATCGTCTCTTCGTCGTTTCTCTCGGGAGGAGGAGGAGGAGGAGGAGTAAATACAATGAGGGAAAAAGGAAAAAGGAAAAATGAAATCGAACTCAATTCGTAATAATACGACTCTTAAGTATGTGCACTACTATACATAGTATTCGCACGCGTGTTTTTAAATACAAACGTGACGACTCAATAATCACCGATTATTACTACTTGTTCTTGAACCTATCCTTCTTCTTTCGTTTCCTGTGTTTGTGCTTGTTCATGGCTTTCTTCCTTTTCCTTTTGACGCTATCGGCACGAAAAATGTTCCCGCCGGTTTCGTCTTCGTCGAGAGCGTCGGACACGACAATTTCTGGCACCAAAGTAAGTTGTTGCTGTTCTTCTCGAAACGAATACACTTGATCCATTATGTTTTGTAAAGATTCCAATTTTGTGTCCGTTTTCTTATCGTCGGCGTGTTCCTCGCGCAAAACGTCCAACAAACCTTGAATCGACTCGAGTTTTGCTTCGATTTCGTCTTCGTCCACGTACGAGGAGTGACGATACGCTCCATCGAGAGAGGCGTTTGCTTTTACGGCGTTTATATAGTTATAATACGCGGCTAAATCTGAATTATCTTCTTCTTCTTCTTCATTCTCGAGCATTTCTTGTTCGGCTAACATGGCTGCACGAGCGCTCTTTCTCAGCATCGCCAAAACCGCTTCGTCTTCTATTTCGTTCTCTTCCATCGCGACGACGTCCTCCAAAGCGGCGGCGTCGGTACGCGCGGTTCCCTTCTCTTCTTCGTTTCGTCTCAAAACGTTCTCGATGAACTCTTCCCTTTTGGTCCAGCCTTCTCGGTTGGTGTTCTTTCTCTCTCCTCCTCCTCGTTTCACACCGAGCAGTTGTTGTTGTTGTTGTTGTTGTTTCCCGGTGGGGCGATCCCCCTCTTCTTCTTCTTCTTCTTCCTTTTTTTCTCTCTTCTTTTTTTGTTGCGAAAAAAAACCTCCTTTTTCCTCCTCGCGCATCATCATCAGTCGCTTCTGAATCTCGCGTCGAGCGTTCGACGTCGATCGTCGTCCGTTCGTCGCTCGCGTTGTTTTTTGCGTCGTCGTCGTCGACGACGACGACGATGATGATGAGTCCTTGCTCGTGCTCGCGACTTTTGTTGCGCGACTACTGCTCTCGTCGAAGACGTTTTGGTGTTCTCCAAAACATCCCGACGACGACGACGACGACGACCAATGGGATCTCTCCCAAAAACGACTCCCATCACTTATCGTTCTTCTTTGGTGTTGATGATGATGATGATGCCCGTCGTTCGAAGAAAAGACACACTGCTGACTCGCGCCGCCTCCTCGTCGGCACCACCACCCTCGGGGAAGAGAGAGACGAAGAAGCAGACGTTTCGCCGCGATGTGTCGTGTGGTCGTCGTCATTTTTATTCTCTCTCTCTCTCTCTCTCTCTCTCTCTCGAGCAAAAGAGTCGACGATGCGTGTCGCAATAAAGCGGCGTTTGTAAAGTGTGTGGGTATGTTGTGCGAACAAAAGAAGACATTCTTTGTGTGTCTCATCAAGAGTCAAAAAAAAGAGTCCTGTGTCAAAAACCCTAAACCCTAAAAAAAGGTGGTCTCTTCTTTGTGTGGTTTAAAAACAACTCGTTTTGTTTTGCACATCACACATCACTTTTAATCCATTTTTATTGTCTTTTTTAAATACTTATTATAAGACTTTACACAACCAGAGTTGTTCTTCGCTCGCTGTGTTGACGAGAAGCGATCGTCGTCCAAAAGAAGGAGAAGAAGAAGAAGAAGAAGAAGAAGAAGAAGAAGAAGAAGAAGGCTCTGGTGGTGCGTGCGTATTATTTTCGACGGCAGCAGCAGCTTTGAAGAAGAAGAAGGAGAGATGACGACTTTTTCGTGTACGACTGCAAAACCAAATCTTCTTCTTTCGTTTAAAACGTCGTCCCTCGCACACGGGAGTGCGGCTGGAAACGCGTTGCGGAAGAACAGCAACAACTACAACTACAACTACAACAACACCAACCAACGCACGCAGACCAAACGAACGAACGGGAAAACGCGTCGCAGACACTCGGCACCGCGGAGAGATGTCACGCGCGCGTGCGGCATCATCGGCGTCATGACGCACGGAAATAGGGTGTCCACGGAGTTGTACGAAGGTTTATTGATGCTTCAACACAGAGGACAAGACTCGGCCGGGATGGTCACGTACGACGGCAGTCGATTTAAAGAGAAAAAAGATAACGGATTAGTGAAGGACGTGTTCGATAAGAGAACGATGAAGTATTTAGACGGAAATATCGGATTAGGGCACGTGAGATACCCGACTCAAGGCGGTTTGAGCGCCACGGAAGCGCAGCCGTTCTTCGTGAACTCGCCGCTCGGAATTTATTTAATCCATAACGGCAACTTAACCAACACGGACGAGTTACGTTTGAGACATTTGAACGCGAGACACATGAGAACAAACAGCGATTCGGAGGTTTTGTTGAATGTCTTCGCGGAAGACTTACAGAGAGAGATTAATTTGCACCCGTTGAGAGACCCGAACGTGCAAATATTCGACGCGGTGACGCAAACGATGCAAAAGTTGAGAGGGTCGTATTCGGTGATTTCGTTGGTAAATGATGTCGGAGTATTCGCGTTTAGAGATCCAAACGGGATTCGCCCGTTAGTCTTAGGTCAAAGAGTGAACGCAGACGGGAAGGACGAATGGTGCGTGGCGTCGGAAGACGCGGCGTTTGGACCTCTCGGGTTTAAATTCGTCCGAGACGTCAATCCAGGAGAAGCGATTATCATCACCAACGACGGGAAGATGGTGTCGAGACAGTGCGTATCTGCAAGCGCATGCCCGTGCATTTTCGAATACATTTATTTGGCCAGACCAGATTCGACCATGAATGGTATTTCCGTGTACGAATTCCAGTTGGATTTAGGTCGAAGGTTGGCGCATCACATCACCGAACGAGGATGGGACATCGATGTCGTCGTTCCAGTACCAGACGGGAGTCGCCCATCTGCGATCGAAATCGCGAGCGCGTTGAATTTACCGTACCGAGAAGGTTTAGTCAAGAACCGATACGTCGGGAGAACGTTCATCATGCCCGACCAACGCACGAGAGAGCTATCCGTGCGACGAAAATTAAACGCCATGAGATCGGTGTTCAACGGGCAAAAAGTTTTGTTGGTTGACGACTCGATCGTTCGCGGGACGACGATGAATCAAATCGTGAACATGGTTAGAGATGCCGGGGCGTCTAAAGTGTATTTGGCCTCGTCCGCACCTCCGGTACGACACCCGAACGTGTACGGCGTCGACATGCCTTCTCGCGAAGAGTTTGTCGCACATCAGAGAACAGAAGACGAAGTATGCGAAGTATTAGCCGCGGACGGGTTGATTTACCAAACCGTGGATGATTTGTTACAAGCTGGAAAGACCATGAACCCGAACATTGGTCGTTTTGATGCGTCATGTTTTGACGGCGATTACGTTACCGGCGACATCGACGAAGAGTATTTGGAGGATTTGTTAGCCGATCGAGGTTTAGGTAAAGTTGGCGCGGTCAAGAGTCGCTAAGAAAAGAGAGAAAAAGAAAGAGAAACAAAAAAGAGAGAAAAAAAGAGAGAAAGAGAGAATATCGTGTGTCGTTGTGTGATATTACAGGCGTAAGTATGAACATTAAAATTTCTAAGAAGAACTTTGAATCTTCTCCAAAACTCTCAACACGTCTTCCGCTCTGGACCGCGTAAACGCCCCTCCTCTCTCCATCTCGATATATTCCACGATGCCATCTTTCACGATCATCGCGTATCTCCGACTTCTCACTCCTAATCCTTTATCCATCAAATCGAGTTCACAGCCCAATGTCCTCGTAAAGTCTCCGCTTCCGTCTCCGCACATGAGAACGGGCGCGGCGCCGACGGCTTTTCCCCACGCGTCCATCACGAACGCGTCGTTTACGGACACGCAGGCGATTAAATTGCATCCAGCCTGTTTCATTTGCGCGGCTAAATCGATAAATCCTGGGAGATGTTTATTTGTACACGTGGGTAAAAATGCGCCCGGCACCGCGAAAACGACGACAGTTTTCCCTTTGGAACACAACGTCCGCGTTCCTATCGATTGTAAATTGCCCTCGTGATCGAAATATTGCAACGACGCGTCTGGAATCTCGTCGCCTTTTTGTATCACTCTGTTGTTGGTGTTGGTGTCGTTTCCTTTTCGATCCTCCTGTTCGTTCGGCGGGCGCGCGACCGCGTCGACCGAAAACGCGTCGCTTTGTCTCCCTCCTCTCTTTTTTCTATTCTTCCTTTGTGTGGTTGGTGCCGGCGTCTGACGATGAAAATGGTGATTCGTCTGATTCGTCGTCGTCGTCGTCGTTCCGCGACGAGTATGCCGACGACATCGATGCGTAGGACACCATCGACGTAAAGGAAACGACGACGGAAACGACGACGGAAACGACGACGACGACGTCCCCGCGTTGGCGTTGTTCGTTGTTGGCGATGAATGGATGAAACGCATCGTTATTATTAGAGTCCCACTACTAATGTATTTATTTATTTTATACTACCAAAAGAGGTCGTCTTCTTTTTGTGTCGTCTCTCTTTTGAAAAGAGTAGAAAGTTGTGTTGTTGTTGGTCGTCTTTTGCGTCTGGTTTTGGTGGACGACTTTTTTTTGTCATTTGTTCAACACCCAAAAATAATAAATTATGTGTGATATTTTCTTCTTCGACATCCACACTAAGAATTATTGGAGTCACAATTTTCTTTGACTCTGGCGGCGTCGGTGTAGACGCGGACAAAGAAGAAGAAGAAGAAGACAAAGAAGAAGAAGACAAAGAAGAAGAAGACAAAGAAGGAAACTGGCGGCGGCGTCCCACCGACGGACAAAAGCGGCGCAAAAGTTCTTGGTTTGGGAAGAAAAACGCCTTGGGGACACAAAACGATGATGATGATGATGCAGCACTCGACGAAAGACGATGATGCCACGGGGGTGCTTCTGGTGAGAGAAGGCAAACACCAACACGGCAGAAAAGACGGGAGGAGGAAGACGACGACGACGACGACGACGACGACGACGATGGCGGTGGTTTTTGCGGTGGTCGTGTCGCTGTTTAGCATCGCGGCTTTGACAAGAAATGATGGAAAAAAAGAATTTTTGACACCAACGATGAAGAAGCAGTTTGGGAACGCGGCCACAAGGAAGAGTAATGATGATGAGAGAACTTTGAAAGAAGAAGAAGAAGAAGAAAAAAAATCAAAGAACGTTGAACAACGAGTATTCAACCCGTTAGTCATCATCCAACGCGACAACGAGAAAGATGAACGAGACTTGAAACGAATTAAAACAGTCTTTCCGAGCGCGAACTCCATATTCGGCGTTAACGCCGGACAATGGCCGTCGCACTTGGAAGACGCCGAGTACGGTTTAGCGCCTTTACGAATTTTCAATCGCGAGAATTTTAAAAGCAAAACGTGGAAAATTGACAACAATACGAGGAGAAATCCGGAGAATTTAAAAGGGATACAATGGATCGAGTCAATCGACCAACGAAATCCCGAGACTGGGAAGTTAGGCGATGGAAGGATGCCGATCGCGCATCACATCGGGTGCATGTACGCGCATTTCAACGCTTGGAGAGCCGTGGATGATATGGCGTATAATAAAGGGGACGATAAAGTCTATCCGGCCTGGATTATGGAGGCAGATGCGTACGTGGACAAGAATCAAATGAAACCGAGGATGACTCGATTGCTTCAAAAAGCGCCAAAAGATTACGACTTTTTGATGATGAAACGAGAATTGTTCCTCGGTCTTTGCGGCCCGGACAGGCCGGGCAATTGCAAAAGGTCGGAGAATTTCATTCGTTTAGGAGAACCAGGGGCGAACGCGAAAAAAACAGTTCCGGACGGGTTTGAACGAAGAATTTACTTTTATTATTGGCCTTTGGACGGTCCTGGTGCAGGCTTATCTTCCTACGCCATCGGACCGGATTTCTCATACAAGGCGTTCAATTTCATTTCGCGAAAAGGCGCAGACATGATCGACGGTTTCATATTCGGTAAGTTATGCAGAGATGATTACGTGTCCGAAGACGCCGCGAATCCAGGGAACTTCTTGTTACCTGGGATTGGATCCGCGTTGGTCAAACCGAGAACGAAAGAAGCAAATACAAAAGATAATAAATTGAAGGTGTTGAATTGCTATTTGATAGGCGACGTCGAGTTAGTGAAGAAAGAAGACGAAGAGAAAGACGAAGCTTCTCTTGGGAACATCATAGAACAAAATAGCGTCGAAAAGGAAAAAGATACGGTGACTCTTTTCAAAGCGAAAGTGCACCAAGAAACGACAAAATCGTCGTCCGAAGAAGAAGAAGAAGAAGAAGAAGAGAAAAAGGAGGAAAAAGTTACGGATGTTTCGATCGAAGCGAGCAAACCAACAGACTCCTCCTCCCAAATCATTTTAAATGCCGGCAATTCTTCCGTCACGCAAACCGTGTCGAACAACAACGACGGGACGTTTTCAGTCGAAGTGAACGAAAAAAACGTCGACGGCCAAGGACAAGGAGAAACGAAAACAGAGAAAATTACCATCAATACCACCCAAATGCCGGGGCCGTTTGGCGAGATGTTTTCAAGCGTCATGAGTACTATGACGAACGGCGGATCGTTCGACTTATTACAACAGCAAGCGCAACACCAAAAACAACGGCAAGAAACGAACGCAGAAGAAGACTGAGCGCGTCGCACCATCTTTTTTCACTTGTACTATACTCATTGTTGTTGTTGTTGTTGTTGTTGTTGTTGTTATATTACCTTCTATTATTATTATTTCTTTCATTTTTCAAATCGTCATTTTTTGAAGGAGAAGAAGAAAAGGAACAAAATGCCTCTCCCATCTCGCTTACAAGTCCGACAAGAGGGTCTCTCGGTGATCGTGCTGGGCGCGTCTGGAGATTTAGCCTCTAAGAAGCTCTTTCCGTCTCTCTTCAATCTCCACTCGGCTGGTTTCTTACCTACGAGAACGAAAATTTTTGCCGCGTTACGGAGAAGAAAAAGTGACGACGACGACGCCCAATTTAAGATGGAATTAACGGAACATATTAATAGGGTTTGGAAACCACCCGATGGATCGAACGCGACCAAACCGACGAAAGGATTAATGGAAGAGTTTATGGACGACGTGGAGGTGTGCTATTTGGACGAAGACTTCGTTTCAGAAGTGAAATGCAGTCGAGGGAAGAATTATGGTGGTGGTGATGAAGAAGAAGAAGAAGAAGAAGAAGAAGAAGAGGAAGAAGAAGAAGAAGAAGAAGAAGGAGAAGAAGAAGAAGAGGAATCGGAATTAGAGTCGAGCATGCACAACAACGAAGTAAATGAAGAGACTATGAAACTTAATTACCGATCTATTCACTCGATAACCAAACGAATCGAAATGTGGGAAAAAGAGAACGAAGACGCGCCAGCTTCGAATAGAATGTGGTATTTTTGTTTGCATTCTGATTTCATCGTCGACTGTGCGAACCAAATTCATTACTTCACGAGGACGAGAAAAGTCCACTTTACGGACCATTCTCAAGCGGAGATAAAGATGAAGAAAAAAGGATGGACGCGGTTGGTTCTCGAAAAACCTTTCGGAAGAGATCGAAAGACGTGCGAAAAGCTAAATATTAAATTAAGCAAACGATGGCCGGAGTCCGATTTGTTTAGAATGGATAGGTATTTAGGTAAAGAAGTGATCGAAAACTTATTGGTGATGAGGTTCGCGAATCGATTATTGTCGCCGATTTGGAATCGAGATAACGTGGCGAACGTGCAGATTATATTCAAAGAGCCGTACGGCGCCGAAGATCAACAAAGAGGCGATTATTTCGATAAGAATGGGATTGTGAGAGATGTCATGCAAAACCATTTGTTGCAAATTTTAGCCGTGTTGGCGATGGACGCGCCGGTGTCGTTGGATCCGGAAGACATAAGAGACGCGAAGTTGAAAGTTTTGAGACAATTGGCAATGAGTAACGATAAATTCGACGTGTTAAAAAACACCGTCGTCGCGCAATACTCGACATCAAAAAACGGGAAGCATTTAGGCTACATGGACGAACGCCCGGAAAATTCAAAAACTACGCCAACGTTTATCATGGCGGTATTGAAATTAGCCAATGATCGGTGGGATGGAGTGCCATTTATTTTCAAAGCTGGGAAAGGCATGAACGAGAAGAGGTCGGAAATTAGAGTGCAATTGAAAGAATCCCCGGGGGACGTTTTTGGGAGAGACGACGAGTCTCGATTACACGCCGCCGGGCCGAACGAGTTCGTGTTGCGAATGCAACCGAAAGAGGAGATGTACATGAAAGTAACGATTAAAGAACCCGGGTTAGGAGTGAAACCTACGGCTTCGGAAATGGAATTGAGTTCGAGATGGAAAATGGAACAGGCAAGGAAAGATGCGTGCGGGGAAGCACCACGACGCGCTTATGATCGATTAATTTTGGACGTCATCAACGGGAACCAATCGCATTTCGTTCGAAACGATGAACTCGAAGCTGCGTGGGCGGTGTGTGATCCGTTGGTTTCTGCAATTGATAGCGGATATTTGCCGATGACCACGTATTCATACGGGAGTCGAGGGCCAAAAGAGGCGGACGAGTTGAGGACGAGAGCTGGACATTTGCCATCGCATTTAGTCGAGAAGGATTCTGTGCCGTTGTTGAACGCGGAGTACGATACGCTACCAGGCGAAGAAGACGGCATGACGGAATCGTTGGCGAGTAAGTTATCAAACGCAGTGTACGTATCCGAACCCGTCGTAAAGAAGAATAAACCGGTGAATGAAGGATACTCGTTGAGTCCGCGAGGATATAGATCTGGCGATGCGAGTCCGCAACAAAGGTCTCCGAGACATAGTCAAACGAAATCGCGTCCGTCTACGCAATGGATTTAATTAGTAGAGAATGCATTAGTTTGAATAGTTTTGAATGTGATATACATGTATTAGTTCTGATAAAGAATGGTTGAATGGTTGATCATTTGGTTAATTAATTAGTCTAAGTCTTCCGCGCTGCCCGCCGCCGGCTTCGCGTCCTCTTCCATCGGTGCATCCTCGCCCTCAGCCGCGGCAGCATCGCCATCCTCCATGTCCGCATCGCCATCAACTTTTGCTTCCTCATCACCCTCTTTCTTTTCTTCCTTCTTTGGTTTCGGTTTCGGTTTTGGTCTCGATAAAATAGGTGTCGCGAAGCGCTCCAATACAGATCGTTTCTTCTCGATGTCCTCGGATTTCAATACGCAATCATCGGTTTTCTGTAAAGCAGATTGTAATTCAACTTTTTCGGCCAACCAATTCGCGGCATCATCGCACTCTTTTTGCACTTTTTTCAAGTCTTCGGCGTCGATGTGCGCATGCGCTTCATCCTGGGACGTTTGTTTGATCATCTGGCATGCGGATTCCAAAGCAGCTATGGCGCCCGGTCGTTTGTGTTCTTCGTTGTATCTCTCCTCGATCGGGTTACCGATGGAGGATAACTCTTCGAGTTTGTTCACATACACGCCTTTGGCTTCGTCTTCACCGTCTTCGTACAACCAGTCTTCGGTGTTGTTCAATAACTCTTTGAACGAAGTCCTTGTGTCTTCCTTGACGTAATCGAACAACTGCCCGCCTTCTTCCAATTTTGAGCGCATGGAGTACACGTATGCTTCGACCGCATTCTTTCTCTCTTTCGTTTCTTCCATAACTTTGTCTTGCAACGCCATGTCGAACTCTTCCTGCTTGCACTTTTCGAGCACTTTGTCCGGCAAACCACCCGAATGCGTCACTTTAATCGGCACGTCCGTTTTCTTCGTTTTCTTTTTTATCTCAATCTTAAATTTCGGTTTCGTTTCTTCTGGTTCTTCTGCAGCAGCGGCAGCTTCTTCTTCCTTCTTTTCTCCATCTTCCTCTCCTTCGCCTCCATCTTCGGTTTCCATCTTTTCGCTAGTGTCTCCTTCTGTCTTCTTCGGTTCTTCTGTTTTCTTGGGTTCTTCGACAATCGGCACTTGCACTTCCTCCTCGTACTCTTCCCACACTTGCGCTTCCGTGCACTCAACTAAGCCGTTCAGGTTCAATTTCACCTTCACTTTGACGTTGTGCTTGTCTTTGCCTTTCGGGACGGCTGGTAAAGGTCCAATATCGAACGTGCCCAAGGAGGATTCCGTGGCGGCAGATTCGTCAGTTTCTGTTGTCGCTTGCACTGTAAACTGCTTCGTTTTCAAAAACGTCATTTGTTTAGTGCTTGGAATTGCGTTGTATTTCTCAAACAACTCCACATCTTTAACTTCACCTTTCGCATCTCCCGGCCATGACATTTTGATCGGGAACGCAAACGCGTCGATGACGTCAAACTCGCGCACTCTAAACAATGGCGAGAGCATGGCGCCTTGCAACGCACACCCTCTGGCGACAGACTCCGAGGCGTTCAACGTTCTCGAGATTGGCTTTTGGAAGAAATCTTCCAATGCTTTTTGAATGGATTGAATTCTCGAGGCGTTACCGACCAACTCGACCGAGGAGATGTCGGAAACATCTAATTTGGCATCCGCAACCATTTGTTTCACCGGTCCCATCAAACCATTCAATTCATTTTGCCCCAACTCTTCCATCTTCTCTCTCGTTATCATCGATCGCACATCGACGTCGTTCATGAGACATTCGATGTTAATTGGTGCCTCTGGATTCGCCGACAACACTTTTTTCACTTTTTCAATGGCCGTTTTCAAACGGAAGCTTGCGCGCGGACTCGATTTGATATCAATTTTGTACTTCTCCTTGAATTCCTCGCAAAAGTGGTGGAACATCGCGTTATCGAACGCGCCACCGCCTAAGTTTATATCGTATCCCGTTGAGAGGACTTTTAAACCTTTCGAAGTGAATTCAACGACCGAACATTGCATGGCTGAGTGTCCGATATCCACAAACGCCACTCTTACCGGTTTTTCGGTGAACTCTTGCGTCTTGAAAATACCGTAAGCCAAAGCCGTCGCGGTCGTTTCGTGCATCAATCGCATGACGTTCAACCCACAAATGCTCGCCGCGTCAATCATGGCGCGTCTTTGCACGTCGTCGAAAAAAACCGGCACGGATAAAACGCAGTCGGTAATTTTAATTCCTTCGTTGTCCAACTCTGCGATTCTCTTCAAATCGCTCAAAATCATCGCCAACAACTGTTCCGGCGAAAATTCTTTCTTTTTTCCCATATACTCCACCGTGACTATGATGCTATCAGTCTTCTTATCCCCTTTCACCGGGAATAAGAATTCCTTGATGTCTTCTTGCACAGAAGGATCGGAAAATTTCTTCCCGATTAAGCGTTTCAAGCACGCCACCGTGTTCGTCGGTTGCATGTTGACCTTATCGCCAGCCGCGCATCCGACAAATCGCTGCCTGTTTCGAAGAAAGAAGAACAAGAAGAGGAAGCACGTGAGTACGAATGCTCGAACGTGGAAGAGCGAACGTGAGAGAGTCGTCGTCGTCGTCGTCGTCATCATCCGTGTGGACATTTTTCCCTCTTCTCTTTTTTTTAATGTTTTCGGAGCGAAAAGTCCCTCAAATGGAAAAAGAAAAGAAAACGAAACGTCGTAAAAAGAAGAGAGAAGAAGGAAGTTTCCATCGCCGCCTCTCATCATCATCACCTCCAACACACTCAAATTCAATCGGAGAGGGCGATATTCACCACGATCGCGTCGGCATGACGAACAGCGCGATGCGAGAGCACCGGACGCGTGGTGCGTTTTTTTTTTCGCGCGCTCGTTTCACTCTCTCTTTCTCTCTTTCTCTCTCTCTCTCTTTGCGTGTGTGTGCGTGTGTGTGTAGCGTGTTGAGATGGCGACGATCGGTTCTTTCTTTCTTCTCTCGAAAACCGACGACTTTGAAAAATCAAAAAAATCAATCGCGAAACACCAACGCACTTGTCACCAAAATTAATCAGCGAAGGCGTCTCTCTCTTCGACTCTTCGTTCATGACGACATCGATGCCTTTCCGTCGCGCTAACGCGACCACGTTCGATTTCGATCCGAAATCAATACCAGCGACAGACATTATTGATGTTGATGATTGATTAGTTTTGTGAGATTGGTTCTTCTTTTTTTTTTTTTTTTATGAGGATGTCATGAAAAGAGTTTTGTTGTGTTGAAGCGAGAGACTACTCCCGAAGAAGAAGAACAGAAGAATTTTTTAGAAGAAGAAGAGAAGAGACACACACACACACACAAAAAAAAAAAGAGTTGTGTGCTCTGTCGAATTATTATTATTATTGAAATCGACGCAGTTTTCATCTCGTCTTCTCATCTTCTTTCTTCTTCTTTCTTCTTCTTCTCTTTTCGTTTTGCTCGAGCCGTCAAAAAAAGAAGAAACCAACCAACCAACCAACCAACCAACCAACCAATCCTCCCTTCCCCGTCGGACAAATACACACACACACACACACACACACACACACACACACACGTTAAACGCGGACGCGGTGAATCGTTCTCCCGATGGTAGACGTCTTGTTGGTGCGCGTTTTTTCTTTTCTTTGTGCGCTCGCGTGTCTCTCTCTTTAAGTGATTGAATGTTTGGATTGGACCATACGTAACAACACAGCTTTTTTGCTCTGAAAATGGAGTATTTATTATCCACTGAGGAACGCTATTCATGTACTGAAAGCCATTGAAAGAGTGCACATATCCGTGCGCGCTCTTCGTGAAACGCGAAACTATATAGTTTGTGCTATCTGAGGATATATATATATATCGGATGGAGAAGAGTTGTGTTTTCGTCGATGTTCTCCCGCCCTCTCGTTTAATCGATTTGCGTAACGAACTTTCTCTTTCTCCATCTCACTTGCGTATGTCGTAACAACAGAAATATACGTCGCAATACGAAGAAGGATGGTAACGATGTCGACATCAGAAGAAACACTCAATTTAGTCCATTATTTCTGGCTCGCGTTTATTTTAGCGTCCGGGTTAGGACAAATCAACGTCCCTTTTCTTTCAAAGTTTGTGCGCGATACGGCGAAGCGAGGCAAGACGAGGGGCAATAAAGATTTTGACGACGAGAAATCGACAAGAAAACGAATGGCATCCGCATTTTTGAACGTTCCGCACGCGTGGTTCACGCATTTCTATATCGTCGGCACCATTTGGAACGCGCATATCATGTTAAAGTACATTCATTCGAAGGGAAATATTATTGATATAAACACGTTCGCAAAAGCCGCGTTGGAAGGCAAAGACCCCGAGCTTCTCGCGAGAGTCTTGTTTCAGTTCCACGTCACTCGACGGTTGATGGAGTCCGTGTTCATCAAAGTGAACAGGACAAAATCGGAGATGCATGCGATTGGATATGTCTTGGGTTTACTCTATTACGTGTGCGCCAGCTTGAGCTTAAATAGTAATAGCAGGAATGGAAAAGAGACTGAAGAAAGAAAAGCCGAGTTTCTCGTCGCCTCTCTCCTCTTCTTTTACGCCAATTGGAAACAATACGAGTGCCACGCGTTACTTCGCAACGCTCGTTTACGCACCGATCGCAAGGACCAATACGCGCAAATTGATTCCGGATTGTTCTCCTTAGTCGCCTGTCCGCACTACTTCTTCGAGTGTGTTTTATATTTCAGCCTGTGTATTATACAGCGGTGTTCTCTATCGAGCGTCTTGATGTTCGTCGCCGTCGTCGGAAACTTAAGTTTGGAGGCTAAGAATCACTTGATGTGGTATCGGCGCAAAATGAAAGGGTTTCCTAGGCACAGGAAAGCTATGGTACCGTATTTGTATTAGTTTTAATTTTTATCCGCGTCCCCGGTGCGTCGTTTGCGTTCGCGGAAGGAAAAAATATGTAGACTCACATGGTTGTAATGAAAAGACTTCTTTTAATTTGTTGTTGGTGTTGTTCATTTCATTGTCATTGTTGGTGTTAAAAATGATAAAAAAATAATAAAATGGATGAGAAAAAGCGCAAAAAACACAAAGAGATAATAATAAAAGAAATGCCTCACTTTTTACGCTCTTTTGATAAGTGATTCTATTGCCTTCTTTGTTCGCGACAACTAAACTTAGAACCAAAGATTCGACCATCATGTTAGCCTCAACCAGTGGTGCGTTTGATGGACTTTTTCTTCGTTGGTCTCTTTTTTTGAGCGGGTGGTCGACGGATCCGTCCGTCCGTCGTCGTGTTTCTTTTTTGCACGTCATCCGTGTCCCACGCCGCTTCGAAGCTTTTCCCCAATCCCTCAAGCGGAGATGACGGCTCAACATTTGGGACAAAGTGATTGTATTATCCAGCTCTCTGTTCGCTCGCGATCGAAAGCGCGCGCGTCGAGACGATGGTAAACGCGTGGTAGAAACGCAACGCTAACCGTCCGCGACCTTCTTTTTTCGCGCGCACGTGCAACAGCCACGACGAGTGCGCACTTATCTTTTAGAAGTCACGCGACGACGCATTCTGTTGACACCGCCACCAACAAAACCAATGCAGCGATCGTGCGCAACAACAGCAAGAATAACAACACAGGTAGAAAGCAAAGATCGTTAACCATCGTCAACGTGGCCACTCCGTCGAAAAAAGCCTCGGAACCACCGAAGGGACCTAAAAGATCCGCGGTGGAAATCATCAAAGAAAACTCGGACTTTTTACGTCACCCTCTGATCGAGCAGTTGGCAACGCCAGAGACGTTCATCTCAGAAGACGCCGCGCAGTTGTATAAATTTCACGGCGGGTACCAACAAGACGATCGGGAAAAGCGTTCGTTCGGACAAGGAAAATTTTATCAATTCATGATGCGAACGAAACAACCGGCTGGATTGGTGCCGAACAAATTGTATTTGACCATGGACGACTTGGCAAATACGCACGGGAACGGGACTTTGAGATTGACGACGAGACAAACGTATCAGTTGCACGGTATTTTGAAGCAGGATTTGAAAGAAACGTTTAGAACGGTCATTAAAAACATGGGATCGACGTTAGGCGCGTGTGGAGATATCAACCGTAACGTTACCGCGGCGCCGTGCCCGGACAAGAAAAACCCGAGTTACGAAATCGCACAAACGTTGGCGCAGGACATCGCGGAGTTGTTAGCGCCGCAATCTGGGGCATATTACGATGTTTGGCTCGATGGTGAACAAGTCATGACGGTGGAGGAACCGGAAATTACGAAAGCGAGAATGGATAACTCCAACGGTACGAACTTTGAAGGAAGCCAAGAACCAATTTACGGGACTTTGTTCTTGCCGAGAAAGTTCAAGATCGGCGTCACGGTTCCGGGGGATAACCACATCGATTTCTTGAGTAATGATATCGGTATTTGCGTCGTGAACGACGCTAATGGTAAGCACATTGGGTACAACGTCTACGCCGGTGGTGGTATGGGTCGTTCGCACAGAAACAACGAAACGTTTCCGAGAATCGCTTCGCCGATTGGCTATGTCGATAAAGATGATATTTTATACGCCGTCAAAGCGATCGTTTGCACGCAAAGGGATTACGGCAGAAGAGACGACAGAAAACAGTCCAGGTTGAAATATCTCGTCCACAGTTGGGGCGTGGAGAAGTTCACTTCCGTGACGGAACAATATTTCGGCAAGAAGTTTCAACCGATTGCGCCGTTGCCGGAGTTTGAGTTCAAATCGTACTTGGGATGGAACGACCAAGGCGACGGGAAGTTGTGGTACGGCGTCCACGTCCAAAACGGTCGTTTAAGAGGTGACTTGAAGAAAGCTTTGAGGTTGGTCATCGAAAGATACGAGTTACCGGTGCGTTTGACCGCGCAACAAGATTTACTCTTATGCGACGTCGACCCGAAATGGAAGGATGACATTCACCAAACTTTGAAAAACGCTGGTTTGAAAGATTTGGACGACATCGAGCCGAACGATCAATTATCTATGGCGTGTCCAGCCTTGCCTTTGTGTGGCTTAGCCATTACCGAAGCCGAGAGAGGTTTACCGGACATCAACAAGAGACTTCGCGCGGTCATGGAAACCGTCGGCTTGACGAAATCCGATGACATAATGATTCGCATGACTGGATGCCCGAACGGATGCGCGAGACCGTACATGGCTGAACTCGGTTTCGTTGGAGACGGGCCAAACAGCTACCAAATCTGGTTGGGCGGTACCAGAAACTTAACGGGCATTTCCCGAGCGTACGAAGATAAGGTGAAGGTGGACGATTTGGAGACGTTTTTCGAACCGATTTTTGCGTATTGGAAACAAAACCGCAACAGCGGCGAAGAGTTTGGTCAATTCGTCAACCGCGTTCCGTTTGAAGAAATCAAAGCGTTCGCAGAATCATACGTTCCAGGGCAGCTCGTTTCCACAGAACGATTACCGAGAGTCATGGTTGAAAGAGCGGCGTTGGATAAATTGATCAAATACGCGGAAGAAAACAACACGACGTTGACTGCTGCGGCGACGAAAGCAATCATGGACTTGTAATTTCAAATTGATAACCACAACCTATATATAAGTATATATATATATATATATACTAATACAGTACTACTGTGTCATCTTCTCTACATGCAGTTAATGCGCTTTTCTTCTTCCCTATTCTTCCAACTCCGGTCTCGTTAACAAATATAACGACGGGCCAAGTACGGGTAATAAGTAAAACAACGGCTTCACTTCCGGTGAAGAGGAAGATCGTCGCTGTAAATCTTCCTGTATAGCCGTTTTCATCACCAGCGACAAGATGATTAAATCGCATGTAGACACGCACGCTAAAGTTGACTGTTTTGTCAACAAAGTCACGAATTCAGAAACGACAGAGACGTCTAACAAATGCGAGAAGGCCCAATAATACAAAAATCCACTAAACGCAGTCAAAAAGAGCGCGTTAACTTTCGATTCTAAGATGTTCTTCGTGAAAAACCCCAAGTCCGATTTCTTGACGCCATTCAAAACCGGCGTTCTCGCGATTAAATATGGTCCCAACGCGAAGAAGCCGAGCACGAAAGACGCGCCGACGAAAAACTTCGGTTGCAACTTTGGTTGTTTCTCTCCACCACCCGGGAGTAGCAAAGACGCGTAAACCGCAGGAATAACACCTAAACTGTTAAATAAAGCCTCAAACAGTGGGTTCACTTGTCCTTGAAACGGAGATGAGACTAATTGCGTGATTAAATCTGTGTCAAAGCTGCCCGCGGTTTTAGGCGCGACGAAAGTTGCCACGGCAAACAAAGCAAGCCAAAGACTGAGAATACTTAAGCGCTCGGAATCTTCCCAGAACTTGTACAGTTCCTTACGCGCAGCTTTGGGTTCCTCCGACGCCGACGCGTGCGTTCTGAAGGCCGTCATCGTATCCGCGCGTTTCGCTACTGTTGAGTTCAAAGAAGTCACCACGGATAATCTTTCTTTTTGTTGAGCACGTGACGTCGTCGTCGCATTGTATGCACGCTCGCGTCTCATCGCACGCTTCCCGCCGCCTCGACCCGTCGCACACGCGTTCCGTCTCCTCGACGGCCCGATGTCAGAACACGACGACGTCATTCTCGAGGAAAGAAGCGTCGTCGTCGTCGTCGTCGTCATCTGTGCGCCTCGTTCGTGTCGTTCTTCTTTTCTCTTGCGTGTAGTTCGTGTAGTTCGTGTAGTTCTGGTGGTACAAAATAAATAATGAAAAATTTGTCAAAATTTTCAAAATTCATTCTCCCGTGTCCCGCCACATTTCTTCTTACATACTAGTTGGAAGACGCACTTCTCTCTCTCTCTCTCTCTCTCTCTCTCTCTCTCTCTCTCTCCGTGTGTGTGCGTGTTTCTTTCTTTCTCTACCTTTCGCGTTCGCGGTGTTCTTGTTTTCAGCGCCACGAACACCATTGCACGCGCACGAGACACACACACACAGACAGACAGACAGAGAGAGAGACACAGAGAGAGAGAGAGAGAGAGAGAGAGAAAGGTGATGAACGAAGGCGTGATTGAAATTTCCTCTTCATCATCGGAGGAAGGAAAAGAGGAAGAAGAATGCGGAGGGGTCGAGGAGGAGCGAGGAGAACACCATGGGTCGAGAAAAAACGCGCGCGAGATGATTTCATCTTCAGACGACGATATCTCCCTCTCTGCGGTTCGATTCGGCGTCCAAGTGAGCGAGGCGGAAGAAAAGGACGATTACGAAGAGAATGCCGAAACTAGAGAAGACAAAGAAACGACGGACGATGACGACGAAGAAGAGGTGATTTTGATTGATTCCGACGACGACGACGACGACGACGACGACGACGACGACGACGACGGAGAACCCAAAGACCAGCAACAACAACAACGACGACGAAATGAAGAAGAAACAAATAGTTTAAAAATCGGAATGGAAGTCATAATCCACGACATACAAAATAGACCAGAGCTAAACGGGACGAAAGGAGAAATCGTGAAGTATTTAGGCGGATTGGACCGAAGATATTCGGTGAAAGTCGGTGGTAGTGATGGGAGCAGCGTTGCAAACGACGTCTTCGCGTTGAAAGAGATGAATTTGATTGATTTTAATAAGGATGGATGGAAGGCGATGGAAGTGATGCTACAAGTGCGCGCGGAGGAAAAAGAAAAGCAGGAACGAGATAGGAAAAGAAAACAAATCGACGACGATCGTGTGGTACCCACAGACAGAAATGCTATTTTCAACGGCTATGTCAACGACGACGATGAATCTCCAATGTATACAAGAATGGCGTCGCCGCCGCCGCCTTCAACGTCGCCTCCTGGGAGAAGGATGGTGCCGCCGCCTTCGCCCTCTACACAATTCACGCCAACGAGAAGTAAATACGCGAGATCGTTACCATATACACACCCTGTTTATCAATTTGGAAAAAGTAAAATGTTTGGTAAAATCACGTGCGTTTTAGATCACGACATTGCGATTAGCAATGTTGGTAAAGCTATTTTGCAAGGCTTGGACGCGCCGAATGGGATTTCTGGTGTATCGAAGGACTATAAAACTCGATTGCGATGCACGTCGAGAACTTTGTTACCTATTCCCGCGAGCATTACATGGATTCGTCATCCCGAGAAGGAATTGATGTCGATTGAAGAATGTAGACGTATGTTGCAGGATTTAACGCAAATGCAAGTCGACGAAGATCCCAGATTACACTGGTCGTTGCGCACAACGTTGATTTTGAACGGCGAAGCGTTTGTGAAACTACTTGAAAAAGAAGAAGAAACGGAACGTTTGCGACGCATACAGGACGGGTCGTTATCGGATATTTTGTTAAAAGCGAAACGACGTTCGGATTCGGTTGGTATTCTCACGTTGATGGTGTATGGTTTAGACGATTACGTCTTGAAACGCACGAGGAAAGAGATGGCGCAAGTTGGCGCCAAAGACGCGTTCAATGATAAGTTTGTTTCCGCGTTGAAAACGAAACTCGTCGTTCGATCGGGTGGGTTTGGGAATCTGGGAAAGATTCAAGTCAAAATTGTTGACTGTTTAAACGAACAAGCGGTCGTGGATAACATTATTGGTACGCACAGATGGTTAGCGGAACTCCCGTTTAAGAAGAACCACAACGCGATATCTGTAGGTATTGCCGCCACGGTGGACGAGAAGAAAATAAAAAAGATGGATCATTTGAACGTCTCGTGGATAAAATCGCTAGCGGTGATATCAGGTTTGGCGGAGGAACACGCACACGTCGTTGCGACTCGATTTCCAAGCGCAAAAAAGTTGATTGAACATTTTGAGCGATATAAGGACGATCGAAACGGTGGCGAACAAGTTATCGCCGATTTGGATAAATTTTCGAACAGACACCGGGACGGAAGGCAAAAGATTGGAATTGCAGTCGCGCACAGATTGCGCATCATTTTTAGTCGCAACGCGAGAGCGGGTGATATCATGTAAAAGAGTTAGTACGTAGTAGATAGTTAGCATGCTTTTGTAAAATTAGGTATGGATACCAAAATGAAGAGGAGAAAAAAATTTGTAAAAGTGTTGGTGTGTAAATGGCGTAAGTCAAAATTGCGCGTTTCATAACATGATACCGAACTCCTCCTCCTGCTGCTCCTGCTACTCGTTCTCATGCGTCACTTCTGGAAAGCTCCACACGAAGAAGAAGAATATTAAACAATGCATTCGAAAACAACTACGCTCGATGAGCGTTCGCGCTACCGCAGAACACGAGAAAACGAAAGAAAAAGCAGTTTTAGGAGTTGGTAGTTGTGGTCTAGACATCATGGCGCGCTTAAAAGAGTTTCCTCAACCCGATGAAAAGACACGAAGCGAGGCGCTCGTCATGGAAGTCGGGGGAAACTGTGCGAACGCGCTGACGGCAGTATCTCGGCTATCGGAAGCTTCGTCGTCGTCAATTTTGTTTACGAAAATAGGTGACGACGCCACTGGTGACGAGATTTTTTCCATTTTGCAAAAAGAAGGGGACACGTTCAATACCAGTAAGGTCATGCGTGGCGGGACATCGCCAACGACGTACATTATTTGCGTCAAAGATGAATTGAACGATGATCCGACACGCACGTGCATACACACTCCAAGCAATGAACCTTTGATGAGCAGTGAACTATCGGATGCCGATATCGATGACTTATTCGCGTCGTTGCCTCGAGAGGTTGGGTTGGTATATTTCGACGGACGGTTAACGGACGTCGCACTCCGAATCGCGAAAAAAGCTCAAGCACTTGGGATTAAAATACTCGTCGAAGCCGAAAGGCTTCGTGGAGATGATTTGGATGCGTTATTGAAGCTTGCTGACTTTTGCATATGTTCAAAAAGTTATCCGCAAGAAAAATATCCCAACAAGAAGAGTTTTGGAGCGGCGTTGTCCGAGATGGCAAATTCGACACTTTCAGAAAGATGTAAATTTTTAATTGCGACGCTTGGTTCCAGAGGCTCCGTTGCCTTGATATTCGAAGATGCTAACGTTGACACCAACGCAACCGCGCTTGTTCGTAACGTCGATGAAATCATCGAAGAGATGGAAAGCGCGTTCCAATCGAGATTATCAGGTTACAAATCTTCGTCATCATCACCACAATATATACCCGACCAAGCGCTCGTTAGCGACAATGTTTATGATCTAAACGGTTCAGGTAAACGCGCTAAGGTTGTTTTTCAGCCAGCTTCACGTATTAGCACCGAGGACATGGTGGATACGACTGGAGCAGGAGATGCGTTTATCGGAACCGTGGCGAAAGGTTTATCGTGCGGTGCAGACATTTTTCAAACGTTAAGATTGGCGACATTCGTTGCCGCACAAAAGTGCTTAGACGTAGGGGCACGAGCGGGATTGCCGTTCCGGGAGGAAGTACCGGAAGAGTTGATCGTTCCATTCGTAGCGTCAACCGCGGAGCTCTCCGCTATATCGCGAAAAGGCAGAAGACGTGAAATGACGATGGGAGCAATATCTGCATTTCTTCTCGCATTATCTTTCTCTTCACCAAATGAAGCATTTGCTGTAAATAATGAAGGATCTGTGGATGCGAATACACTTTTGCAGTTGTTCAACCAGGCGATGAACGCAAACTCGTACGAAGACGCAGAAAACGCGTGGACGAAAGCTATCGATTTAGCACCGAACAATTCGGCAGCGTTTTCCAACCGAGGAACACTTCGGTTACAAGCTGGGCAATGGAGCGCCGCGATTGAAGACTTACAGAGGTCGATTGAAATAGATGAGAAGGGAGGCAGAGGCGCCGATGCTTCGGTTTTAAATAATCTCGGAAACGCCAAAGGGGCTATAGGGTTATGGGACTCTGCGATGGAAGATTTCTTGAAAGCTTCGAAGGATGATTCAATGAGAGAAATAGCCTTGGCAAACTATGCTTTGGCTGCTTTTGAAACAGGTAAAGATGAATTAGCCGTAAAAACCGCACAAACGATACTTCGAAAGGACCCGGAGTTTTGGGATATGCGCGCGGCTTTAACCGCTTTCCATTGGGGCATCGGGGACTTGGATAAAGCAGAAGACGAATGGCAAACTTTGTGCACGTCAGGCAGAGGTTTCGGTCAAAGCGAATCGGCTGAAAGCGTGCGAAGTTTTGGCGACGTCGCGTATGCGAGTAAACTTTTGGAACAACAGGTAAAGCAACAACTAAATATCGCCGCCGGAGTGGACGAAGATGACCTCGGTGACGATACGCCGTGTCAACTCTACAAAACTACAGACACAGTCGCAGGAAGATGGCCACCGCGACCCACTGCGGCTCTTGATGCATATTTGAGAGTGACAAGCGTCGGTCAAGCGCTCGGTTACGATGGTATGGTCAAAGAGTACAAATTCAAATAGATATACGTGCCGTAATGCGCAATTTGCGCACTTTAGCTTTCGAAGTAATTGGGATTATAGAATTTAGCCACTTAGATATTATTGCCTAGGTAACTTTGCCTAAAAACTAACTCTAGTCTACTTTTATAGTATCTATAGTCAAAATATCCTCTCCGTTATGAAGAACTTCGTCTCCATTCGCCCACAGTTCTTCGATGTTATAATACTTGCGCGCTCGATCGCTGAGAACATGAACGACGCAACTCCCGCAATCGACGGCGTTCCATTCCTCATCCCCACCACCCGTCTTATCTGCTTTTGCACCCTCAATGTGTGGTTTGACTTTACTGGACAGTTTGGTTGGATTTTCAGCGACGCGTTTTTTATATTCAAACATAACCGCGTGCGCCAAATCAGATATGTGTCTAGGGGATTTCCCGCTACACAATATCAACCAATCCGCCCAGGAGCATTTTTCGCGTACTCGGATGGCCATAACATCTTTCCCGCGCGCTTTCACTAATATATTAACTAATTCATCAGGCTTAAACATCTCTGCGTAATCCATGCGCTCAGTCGTACCGCTTACGCTTTTGTCATGTTCTCCCTTGAAAGATGACGAGAAAGACGAAGTCGACACTTTCTCTGTTAATCTATCTACATACTCCTTAGCTCTGTGTTGCGATCCGGCTGCCCAACCACCCGTATGAATTTGAGCTATTTGAATATCATCGTTCTCGCTCGTGAAGTCGTTAGTATTAATACTCTGGTCCTTTAAAATATCGGCCAGAAACTTTGCATCGTTCGTGCCTCGCAAGGACTTTAAAGCCTCTAGGTATTGGCTCCATATTAAAGCACCCAATTCTCCTTTCTTAATCGCAAGATCTTTCCCATTCGTCGCTAATTTCCTCCAATGTTCCGTCAACCTGTATAAAAAATTGAGTCGCTTCTGTCCAGTTCGAAAAGCGTCGACATTTCTTTTCGGTTGTTTTGGTGAAGGTCGAATCCAAATCCCCATTTCTTCTGCGACATTTTCGAGCAGCTCTCGCGGTACTAAAAGTATCAACGATTTCGTGAGTTGTCGCTTGGTCATTTCGGATCTTGTGCCACCCGAGTAATGCTGTCTCGCTTCCAGTAAAAGATCCTCAAATAAATGCGCGTATGGCATCGATGCGGGGAAAAACGTGTTCTTCGTTTTTATTTGCACTCCTTTTTCTTCTTCTTGTCGTATCGTCTTTTTCTTTTTTGCCGTCGCTTCTTTCTTCGTCGTTTTCTTCGTCTTCGTAACTTCCACTTCATCCTCTCCTTCGACTTGGTCAAATTCTCTAAGCATTAGATCTTCGTCGCTTGGAATCTTTTTCAAAACCGATAAGAATTTATCCGCTTCAGCTTCTTCTTCCTCCGTTGGTGGAGATACGTTCAACACGCTCCCGAGTTCTGGATTGAGCTGCACTAAAGCGTGCATCGGGATTGGCCAGAACAATTTACTGGTCACTTTCACGCCAGCATATTCAGTCGCATTACCTCTGTACACTTTATCTCCCCAGTCCAAGTTTAAATCTACTACCTCAGATCGTTTCTGCCGTTCTAATTCAGTCTTAGTCTCTGTCGTTGCTTTACGTTTCCTCCGTTGGAACTGCTTTTTCTCCTTTTTCTTTTTCGCTGTTGGTGTTGTTGATGATGTTGATGCTACCGACGAATACTTTGAATGATGTGCTAACGAGGCGCCAACAATACATCTAAAAGAAGTGGTCGATGCGATCGTGGTGAACACGCAAGCGCATCTTCTTCGCAACACCATTTATGCGCTTATGCGTGTGTGTTTATGCGTGTATGTTTATGTGGTGTAAAATGATGTGCAGCAAAAAGAAGCAAAAAAGACGAATTTTTGTGTAACTTTATTTCGATTACCACTTTTTTTTCTCAAGTTCAACAAGATTTATATAGTAAGCTTGCACGCTTGGGAGAAGATGCCAATGATACGAACTTCCAGGGCAGCCGTTTTCGTGCGCGTATTTCAAACACTCGAGATTATCATACCATTCATAGTATTTGGCAGCATTATCACAAGTCCTATAATCCCAAGGACATCCGTTTTCGTGCGCGTATTTCAAACATTCGAGCTGACCTTCTAAGGCAGCAGCAGAACAAGTCCTATAATCCCAAGGACATCCGTTCTCGTGCAAATATTTCAAACACTTGAGTTGACCTCTTGAGGCAGCAGAAGAACAAGTCCATGTACCCCAAGGTAACCCGTTTTCGTGCGCGTATTGTAAACATTCGAGCTGACCATTTATAGCAGCCCAAGAATAAGTGCATCCATTCCAAGGACATCCGTTTTCGTGTGCATATTTCAAACACTCGAGGTGACCATGTTCGGCAGCTTGAGCACAAATCCTCCAATCCCAAGGACACCCGTTCTCGTGCGCGTATTTTAAACACTCAAAGTGACCATTTTCGGCAGCGTTAGCACAAGTCAGCAGATCCCAAGAACACCCATTTTCGTGTGCATATTTTAAACACTCGAGATGACCATATTTGGCAGCTTGAGCACAAGTCCTCCTATCCCAAGGACATCCGTTTTCGTGCAAATATTTCAACAACTCGAGGGAACCTTTTTCGGCAGCACGAATACAAGTAGTTTTACTCCAACGACACCCGTTTTCGACCGCATATTTAAAACACTCCATGTGACCATTTGAGGCAGCATTAGAACAAGTCAGTGAATTCCAAGAACACCCGTTTTCGTGTAAATATTTCAAACACTCGAGGTGACCAAATTCAGCAGCATAAGAACAAGTCCAATCATTCCAAGGACACCCGTTTTCGTGCGCGTATTTCAAACACTCGAGGTGACCATTTGAGGCAGCAGAAGAACAAGTCCTATAATCCCAAGGACATCCGTTTTCGCGCACGTATTTCAAACACTCGAGCTGACCTTCTAAGGCAGCCGCAGAACAAGTAGTTCCATACCAAGGACATCTGTTTTCGTGCAAATATTTCAAACATTCGAGCTGACCTCCTGAGGCAGCATTAGAACTAGTCTCTTTATTCCAAGGACATCCGTTCTCGTGCAAATATTTCAAACACTCGAGGTGACCATTTGAGGCAGCCCAAGAACAAGTCCCTTCATCCCAAGGACATCCGTTTTCGTGCAAATATTTCAAACACTCGAGGTGACCATTATAGGCAGCCCAACAACAAGTCCCTTCATCCCAAGGACATCCGTTTTTGTGCGCGTATTGTAAACATTCGAGCTGACCATTTTTAGCAGCCCAAGAACAAGTCAATTGATCCCAAGGACATCCGTTTTCGTGCGCATATTTCAAACACTCGAGGTGACCTCCAAAGGCAGCTTCAGAACAAGTACCTTTATACCAAGGACATCCTTTACCGCGTACGAATTTAAGCAATTCTAAGTTTCCACTCCGAGCCGTTCCTGCACAAAAACGTTCTTTGTTTTTAGTACACTTCTCAAGAGCCCATGATAAGGTCGACTTCGTGTCAAAATATCGAATCTTGAAGGCAACAGCCAAATGCACGCCCGAACGTTTTATCGCCGCGCGACTTTCACTATTGACGTCGTAAAAGAATTTAAGATCGTTACCGTTAAGCTTCGGTACGATGTGAGTATCAAATATATCCGGATGATCCGTCACGATTCACCACAATAATCTGTCATCATTACGTTCACTATTTACCCGTTTGGCTGTTGCTGGTGCTTCCACATTCTCGCAGCGGCTTCTTTTTTTCTTCGACATCTCACCTGAACGGACGAAGAAGAGACGAGAAGAGCGTAGAAACTATCGTTTTAAATGGTGGTTTGGAAAATTTAAAAATTTGGACAAACGACAAATGACAAAGAGATACAAAAAATTGGCGAGTTTTTTCACTCCCAAGACGTCCTTTTCGTACAAATACAAGGGGTGACCATTTTCGGCAGCACGCCAACGTGATTCATCTTCATATTAAAACCTAGCTGCTGTAAACGCAATTTCCTCTGCTTTCAAAGTCTTCAAATTTAACAAGACAACGCTCCCAGTTTCGCTAAAGCTTGGTACCGAAACCAATACGGATTTTTGTGACGCTACTACTATTTCTCTCGTGCCAAACGCGCTTTGACACCCTGCAAAGAACACATCTGGGATTTGTGTTAAAACAAAAGGATCGGTGTCTTTAAAAGGATAACACGATAACGAATCCGGTGCGGAGGGGGCGATGTGTCCCCATTTCAAAAATTTCTCCATGACATCTAACGCCGCTTTTGCTTTTTCCTCCAATGCTTTTTCCTTCAAGCCGACGCCGCTCGAGGTGATTTTTAAACAATCGCGAATGTTTTGCCCGGACGTTCCCAAGAACGTTCGCGACGACGTGGATGCGCCTGATGATGAAATCTGAAACTCGTGCGGGTTGGTCACTTTGTTCAGCGTCGATCCTTCGAATCGAGCTGCGTTTGGTAAGAAACAACTGTGAATGGGTTGTTGCGGCAATGCCGAGTTCGTCGGGTCAGAGCTCCCGGGCATGACATCAACGGGAACTACTTCACAAACTTTCGCGAGAAACGCGTCCGCTTTTTCAATTGACAATGACGTCGCTTCCTTCTCTGCTTTGGCGTGAGTTGTGCCTTCGCCGTTTGTTGTCGCCTTGGCGCCTTTATCGCCTTGGATGCATTCTTCCTCTCGCGTTTTCGAGACCAATTCACCGCACACGAGAACTTGGCTAATCCCACCAGCTTTCTTTTCATCGCCCAAACTGCCTTCGATGAATTCGCACAACATATTCGCGCGAACGTCGTTCAAGGCGGACACACCAAAATTCAAACCAGAAACTAAGCACACGTACGTGGGTTCACCGTCGTCTTCCTTTGTTGTTGTTGTTGTTGTTGTTGCTGCCAACGACGGTTTCGCGAATGCCATAGAATCAACGATAAAATCACCTTTTTCGTTTACGCGTCCTTTACACGCCGCCGAGACTCCGGTTACTAACTCTCCGACGTTCACTCCGGGTCCTTGTAACTTCACTCTCGCGCTTTCGTCCTCTAAAATACAAAAATCCTTCTCTTCGTCCACAAAGCTCTCCTCCATGTCCATTAACCCGTGTTT
>VIAV01000057.1:0-17099 GCA_009618065.1 Bathycoccus sp. SAG4 | reverse complement strand
GGGGGAAATCTTTGCTGTTCAAATGAAGACGCAAAGGGAGGAGAGCTGTGCAAAAAAACGCGAGCGAAAGCGAAAGCGGATGCACCACGAATGTCATCCCAAACAACGTGACATACTCTCTTCTATCTAACAAACATACTGTTTTTACACCATCTACCACGCGCATCTCTCTGTCGTGCTGTTATAATCTAGGTGCGTTCCCTATGTTCCCAGCCGCCGGCAACCGTTCCACGCTGTACTTGTGATTCTGCAAATACATGATGGGGACGCCTGGGATTTTCCTCAACCGTCGCTTCAAATCCGTATCGCACGTGGCGACGACGTAACACCGATGTTTCCGACATCTGTCCACGATGCAGTCGTCGGCGTACGTGCCTTTGTGCATGCACGGTAATTTCACGAACCGAGGGTCTTTGGCCACTCTCAGAGCTACCCTGAACTTCGTCCCGAGTTTCTCGAGTTCCCCAATGACGCAGTCGGTGACGTGCGGCACGCAATTCGCGTACAAACAATCCATCATCCCTTTCACTAAATCGATTTTATTCTTGATGCTAAAATTGATAAAGTTGGTATCCACCAGGACGGAATACGGCGGTTTAATCGCCGCGTTGTGTTCGTTGAACATGTTCGAGGTCACCGCTTCGATGCGCTTGATTTTCAGCTCGTTTTCTTTCGTCTTGAATTGATTTTTCAGCGGCGCTTTTTTTGTCCCATCATTGCGCGATTGCTGCTTGGCATCTTTCGGGTTCAAAAGCCGCTTCGTCAGCGCGAACTTCTTCGTTTTGCGGACGTTTTTTCCCATTATTATTATTATTATTTGTTGTTGGATATCGACGATCCTACTAACGCGGGTGGTGGTGGTGGTGGTGGTGGTCAAACTCTTCTGTCCCGGTGTTTTTACGGGAGAGGGAGAGAGAGGGAGACTAATGCAGCCGCCAAAAATGTGGCGCATCTTTTGAGAGCGCTTCTCTCTCTTCTTTTTTCCAATTCTTTTCTCCATTAGTATTGTGTCTATCATCACATCGAGAGAAGAAAGACACGACAACAAAGGCATCACCAAACGACGACGACGACATGAAAGTCTTCCTGGACGTCGCCGCGGACCAGACGCCTCTCGGCCGAGTGACGATCGAACTCCGCCCGGACGTGTGTCCAAAAACGTCGGAAAACTTTCGACAACTGTGCATCAATCGAGACCCGTCGAACGGATTCAAGTCGTCGAGCTTCCATCGCATCATTCCTAATTTCATGTGCCAAGGGGGGGACTTTACCGCGGGAGACGGCACGGGAGGCACATCGATTTACGGGAAGACGTTTGCGGACGAAAATTTTATACTGAAACACAGCGGCCCAGGTGTTGTCTCCATGGCGAACAGCGGACCGAATACGAACGGATCTCAATTTTTCTTGTGCACGAGCAAAACGCAATGGTTAGACGGCAAACACGTGGTGTTCGGACGAGTCTCGCAATCTGGAATGGAAGTCGTCCGGAAAATGGAAAAGTATGGCTCCAAGTCCGGAAAGACGTCGAAAGTTATACGCATCATCGAGTGCGGGGAAATTGACGAGGCGTTGGAAAAGGACGAAGACGACGGAGACGTGGCGAAGAAGAAGAAGCAGATGGACCTCGCCGAGGCGAAGAAAATGGAAGATCAGTTTCGGGAGGAGAGGGAGAATGATGAGAGGGCAAAAGCAGCGCAGAGGATGGTGAGTGAGATGAAAAATGAAGAGAAGGAAGACGACGATGACTTAGATGTTAGTTTAAGCGCTGCACCGGATTTGGATAAAATGACCGCCAATCAAAGAAAATTGTACGAGTTGCGACAAAAGATGAACCTCGGGAGGACATTAAATCATACCGCAGTCTTAGATGAGAAGAAACGAGAGGATAATCCAGACGAGTACGCGGAACAAGTGCGACGGAAGCAAATGGAACAGGTTAAACAGAGACGCGAAGAGGAAGCGAAATTGAAAGGCATGGATCCAGAGAACTACCTGTTGACACAAACTGCCGAACAAGTCGAACGCATCAAGAAGAAACCGAAATTTGAGGACAATAATCCGCACAATCGATTCGCGCAAGAAAAACAGGCCATTCGGTACGAACAAAACGTGAACGATATTAAAATATCCGAGGAAGAGTACGTAAAAAAGAAGCACCAATCGGCTGAATTTTATCGAGACGCGGATTCGTTGTTGTACGGCACCGATAAGGCGAGTAAAGAAGGCATAGAAAAATTGCAAAAGTTTATGAAAGAAAGAGACGAAAAGAGAAGGAAACGAAACATGGCGGAGAAGATTAAAGATTCGAAGGGAGATGGGATTAACGATGGGAACTCCAAGTTTAACGCGAAATTGGATCGACACTACGGGAAGTACACCAAGGAGATAAAAGCGAATCTGGAAAGAGGGACGGCATTGCCAGAACATTGACGTTACGAAGAAGAAGGTTTGTGTTTCACTTTTATTCTCTTGATTTTATCGTCGCCTTTCTTGAATACACGTTTTGTGTGCATGCGTACCAGCTTAAAACCCTTAGGCCACGGGTCGCGAGTTAAACCGTTATGCAAAATTGAACTCAGACGAATAGTAACAGAGCGGCGGAGCCTTTAGTTATGGGCGCGCTGTCTAACTGTTCGTCGACATTTTTCTTCACGTAGTAGTTTGTTGTCGACTTTTGTCGTTCTTGTTATTTCTGATATCGTGCTCTAAAAACTTCACATTAAATACACAGAGAAGAAGATATACTTGTACTGGTATGGTACATATACATATACGTAGTATCAGTAATAGCCGTAATTTATTGTAGTTTAGAAAATATATTTTGCGCGTGTTTCTAATTTGTCCCATAACCACCTCCGCCTGGCGTTTCGATTCTCAAAACATCCCCGGCGTCCACGTTGATAGATACTTTCCCGCCGATGACTTCAAAATTTTCACTCCCTTTTCTCATAAGCAGATTTCTTCCTTTCGCACCATCACGGCCACCTAACAATCCTCTCGGGTTCTTCTCGCGTCGTTCACTCAAAACATTCGCCACAAGCGGTTTGAGAAACGTAAACTCTCGGACTAATCCATCGCCACCTTTGTTCTTGCCTTCGCCGCCGGAACCTTGGCGCAACGCAAACGTGTTCACGAGTACCGGATATCGACGTTCGATAATTTCCACGTCCGTGATGCGCGTGTTTGTCATGTGCGTTTGCGTACCACTCGCGCCAATAAAGTCTGGACCCGCACCGGCGCCGCCACCGATAGTTTCGTAATATCCGAACGTTTCGTCGCCGAAGGTGAAGTTATTCATGCATCCTTGCGAATTCGCCGCCGCTTCGAAGGCTTCGAAGATGACATCAGTGACTCTTTGAGAAGTCAAGACGTTGCCGCCAACGACAGCGGCAGTTGGGGACGGGGATAAAAAGCATCCGTCCGGAATGCGCACGTCAACTGGCGCTAAACAGCCTTGATTCAGTGGAATCGGTTCATCGACGATGCACCGCAAGGCGTATATGACCGCGGCAACCGTAACTGCCGGCGGGGCGTTCCAGTTTCCAACGACTTCCGGGGAGGTTCCCGCAAAATCGAAAATGGCCGATCCATCTTTGGAGTTCAGTGTCAGCGAAAGCTTAATTTCAGAACCGTCATCCATGAAATCAGACGCGTCGACCGTAACCGTCTCGTTTTTATTATCGTTCCTTTGCACGAGAATCTTACTCGCAAACGCTTTCAACGTTTCGCGCACGGCTAATTCGGCATTCATTTGCACGAAGCGCATGTACTCCCTCGTTTCTTTCGTCCCAGAATCTCTCATTAACTCGTGAATCAATTGAATTCCTCTCGCGTTGGCCGCCACTTGTGCGCGCAAATCGTTCAAATTGTCCTCAATCTTTCTCGATTTTCCTTCCTTCAAAAGCTTCACTAAACCTTCCTCGTCGTAAACGCCTTTTTTTAAAATCTTAAATGAATCAATCGCCACGCCTTCCTCGCTCAACTTTGTCGAAAATGGTGGCATTGAGCCCGGCGTCGCCCCGCCGACATCCGCGTGATGCCCTCGCGATGCGACGAGAAACTCCAGCTTGTTCCCTTTGAAGAACACGGGTGTAACGACGGTAATGTCTGGTAAATGTGACCCACCCGAACACGGATGGTTGGTAACAATAACATCGCCATCGTTCAAATCAGCTTTCAAATGCTTGAGTTGCCAGGCAACGGTCGAGGACATTGCACCCAAATGTACGGGTACGTGAGGCGCATTAGCGACCAACCCTCCGCTCGGGGAGAAAATGGCACACGAAAAATCCAAGCGTTCTTTGATGTTTGTCGATACTGCCGTACGTTGTAACGTGCGTCCCATTTGCTCGGCAATACCCATGAATCGATTGCTGTATAAAGAAACAAGTACCGGGTCAGCAATTTTTTTTGCAAACGCAACTTCGTCAAAGGCTCCGTCGTCCTCCTCCTCCCCATCTCTGCCGGCGTCAACCCCTAATTCGGAAGCTTTTTTGCTCGAAGAAGAAGATTTCGAGTCCCCAACGACGGTTATCTCGAGATCGCCGGCATCAGTAATCAAAGCGATACATCCGGGTTCGATGAGACATGTGGATGTGCCATTCATAATTATCGCCGGTCCGATGATTTCATCTCGCGGGTATAAATCAAGCAATTCATACACGGGCGTTTCTGTCCAGCCTTTCTCGCCTTCAAAGTACGTCTTCGTCTTCGATTTCTGCCGTTGCTCCAAGCTACTGCTATTGTTGCTGCTATTCTTCCGTATTTCTGCACTCGAACCTTTACCTCCAGATACTTTTAAATTTACCTCGGATTTTGCCACACCTCTCACACGAACGTCGTCCACGATTGCCTCGCGATTTTCCATCACAAACCCGTACTCCGCACGGAAGCGGTCTCGAAATTCGTCCATGAACGAACGAGAAGGGTTCGATTTCGATGGTTCTTTAACCATCATCGGCGCGTCCGTCCCTTCAAAGCGCATGTTCAAATACAATTCGGTTTCGATGACGTCTCTTGCAAAGCCTTCTTCTTCGACTAATTCTCGAGTGACGATTTCGCGAAGCTCGGTGGCGGCCTTCTCAAACAACTTTTCGTTCTCTTTCGAATACGCGGCAAAGCATGCGGTTTGTTTTTCTCGAACCACATTGGCTAACCCCATACCAAAAGCGCTTAAAATACCCGAGTATTTATGAATTTTGACGGATCGAATGCCGAGCGCTTTAGCTAATGCACACGCGTGTTGTGGACCAGCGCCGCCAAAGGCTGATAAAATGTGCTTCGACGTTTCAAACCCTTTCGATTCGGTGATTTCTCGAATTGGGCGGCACATTGCCTCGTTCGCAACGCGAAGGAAACCTAAAGCGACCTCTTCGGTCGATAAGTCTATGTGACTACTGCTATTACTATTATTATTTTCAATTTCGCGCTCACGAAACCACGCGTTGATTTCATCTCGTAACTGTTCAAATTTTGCTACCGATGCCGCTCGATCGAGTGCCTCGTTCTCATCTGGACCAAAAATTTTCGGAAAGTATTCCGGTAACACTCGTCCCAAAACAACATTCGCATCAGTGACTGCTAACTGACCGCCTTTTCTATAACACGCCGGTCCAGGCTCACTCCCGACGCTTTCCGGACCAACTTGGAATCCCCCGGCGAAGAATTTCAGTTTACTCCCTCCGCCGGCGGCGACGGTAGAAATGTCCAGTTGTGGACATTGCACAACGACACCAGCGGTAACGGTTTCGGTAACGTGCTCGTACCCTTGTTTTGGGTCGTATCGCGAAACGTCCGTGGATGTGCCACCCATGTCGAACCCAATCACCGCTTCTATTTTATCGTCATCTTCTCCGTTTCGATCATTACTACTATTATTACTACTCTCGTTCGTCGCCGTGCGCGCGTACCCGACAACCCCACCCGCCGGTCCGCTCAGAATCGCTTTATATCCACAGAACCTATCCGCAGACGTCATTCCTCCATCACTTTGCATGAACAATACCGGGACGTCTCGCATTAATCCTTCGTCAAACCCCTCAACGAACGTCTTCACGTACTCTTTAATTTTTGGCGTCAAGTAGGCGTCCACGGCAGCAGTGTGGCCTCTCGGCACCGCCCTCGCCATCGGTGTCAACGCAGACGATAACGAAATCTGTTCGAAACCGATTTCCTTGGCTAAATTACCAACCAAAATTTCGTGTTCCGGATACGCGTATGAGTGCATCAGTACTACCGCCACGGCGGTAAATCCATCCTTTTTCGCCTCTGAAAGCGATGCCCGTAAACTTGCCACGTCTAATTTTTTCACGATTTCAATTTCCTCGTTCGTTTTCACTTTATCCTTTTCCACGATCTCGTTGCCTTGTTTGTAATAGAATTCTCCATCTCCGCTCATCGTCGAACATTTCACTGGTCTCACTCTCTCCTCTGCTTCAATCCCGCGTTCAGCTAAACTCGCCGGCCGTCTCGCGTCCAGCTTGAAAATGTCCGGTCTGGCCTGGTTTCCAACCGTGAGTAAGTCTTTAAATCCTTGAGTGACTACAACGACAACTTTCGCCCCTTTTCTTTCCAACAACGCGTTGGTCCCAACCGTCGTTCCCATCCGGACCGATTTAATCCTCCCCGTCGGCGTTTTCGCCTCTCTCGGAATGGGTTCTCGAGTGATGATTTCCAACGCGCGTCGAATACCTTCCCGGGGTGCGGACGTGTAATTCTTCGGATCTTCCGACAACAGTTTGACCGCCAGCTTTTTCTTCCTTCCCGACTCCACGTATTCGCAGTACACGTCCGTAAACGTCCCGCCTCGGTCGATGCAAAACGCGACGTCTCTTTCCTTCTCTTCCGCATCGATGTTGTTGTGCGAATCATCATCATCGTCATCATTTTCAACACCAAAAAAAGAGTCGCTGCTTCCCTCTCGAAGAGACACGTTTGGTGGGCGCAAAAATCCAACCAAACGCGCGCTGTTCTTCCCTCCTCCTCGTCTTTGTTTGCGTCCTCCGCGTTTCTTCCATCGACGATTTCCAAAATAAAAACCTTCTTTGGGTTTCGGTGCGAGCGACAAAGCGCAAAGCATGTGTGTGTATATCTTTGTCTCTCTCTCTCTCTCTGAAAAAAAGGAGAGAGGTTTTTTTGGAGAGAAGAAGAAGAAGAAAAAATAAAAAAAGAGAGAAGAACCCTAAATAAAACCCCTCTACTGCTCGAAAGTGTAGGGTTTTCAATGAACAATTTTATTATAGGGGTACATTTGTGTGTGTGGTGTGTTTACCTACGTAGGTATGTACGTAGTACTTCCCAAAAATAGTAAAAAAATACGACTTTGACTCTGTGTGCAAAAAGTCGACTTTTTTACACACACACTCGTATTGTGTGTGCTTAATAAAACTCGAAGCTTTGTGGGGTGTGTTTCGGTCAAACACGCAAACGACTCACTCCTCCCTTCAAAGGAACGACATTGGACGCGAAGAAAAAAAAAGAAGGAGAAGAAGAAGAAGAAGAATGGCGATTTTACCGACGACGACGACGACGATGCGGGGCAAGGTGGGGGAAACGGCGGTCGCCGTGTCGTCGGTGTCGTCGTCGAGCGATGGCATCTCGCGGCATCATAATCATCACCATCATCATCACAATCCCAGGGAGGAATCCGCGCGAGAGATTGTGCGGCGGAAACGCGAGACGTTTCTCGCGCAGATGGCCGTCGATGTGCGCAAAGAAGAGATCTGCAAGCTCGAAAAACGCGCCGCGCAAAGAGAAGAGGCGCTGAGGAACGCCGAACGGATGCTCGAGGAGGATAAAAAACGCTTCGATTTATTTTTGAAAGAAAACGACGAACGGGTGAGAGAAGCGACGAGGAGAGCCGAGAAAGAGGCGAAGAAGAAAAGAGAAAAAGCGAACGAGGTGAAACGGTTGAACGATGAAATCGCAACCGCGAGGTTGGATTTAGGGAGGAGAGAGGATAAGTTGGAGGAGTGCGAGGAGTACTTGAGGATTCTGGACGGTTTGACGCCGAAAGAGTGGTTGACGGAGTTTAGAGAGGTTGAGGACGACGGTGAGATTGGGTTGGAAGAAAAGGATGATGGGAACGAAGAAAACGAAGAAGAAAAGAAAGAAAACGAAAACGAAAAGAGCAAACCGGTGCCGATGTATTTTACGCACCCGAAACAGCTTCTGGATGTGTTCACAAAATTAGAGGAGGAAAATTTAACGCTCATAAGCGAGGCGCAGGATATCGAAGATCAACTCGAACGAGATACGGAGAAAAGAACGAAGGAATTATATCAGTTGGAAATGGAAAGCCAACAGAATCAAAAGGAAATCACCAGGTTACGAGAAGCGATTGTGGAGGAGACGAAGAAGAAAAATGCGTACGGATTGGAAGCGCATTCATCTTCTTCATCCTCGACGTCGTCGTCTTCGCCTGAGCAGGAGTTGGAGGATTTGACCGAAAAAGTGAGAGAAGTGTACGAAAGCGTGGTTGCGACTGGTAGAGATGCAAAACCTTCTTTTGTTGAAGCAGTAGACATGTTGAGAGAAATTGAAGAGACTCTCGAGCAATACTTTGTCGAGATTGAAAAAATGCCCCCAGGCGTCGTCGCCGAACGCGAACGCAAGATTGAAAAAGAGCGACGACACAGAAATCGTGAGTTGAAGATGCAGCAACAAAAAGCCGAACAAGAGTTAAGATTGAAAAAAACCATGGAAAGAGCTGCCGCACCGGCGAGGAAAAAAACAAACGGGAAACCGGTCATGTTCCGCTCGCGGTTGTGCGAGGAGAAAAAAGAAAAGCAGCAAAACAGTAATCAAATACCAAAAGAGCGCGAAGCCGAAATAGAATTAAAAGCGTTTCTAAATCGTGAGTTCTAACAACAATAACTTATACAAATACACGTGCGCGGTGTGTTACACATACTAGTACTATACATATCTATCTAAAACGGCAAGCTCGGCAGTTTATCACTCATGTCGTACAACGAAACGCAAATCTCCAACGCGATCAAAACGATAATCGTCCATTCCAAGAAATCGCTCTTTCTATTCTGCAAAATCTCCAAGTAAAACTTCACTTGCGTTTGAATCAAGTTTAACTTATAATCTAAATCCTGGAACCGATCTTCTAATTCGAAATCTTGTCTCAATCCTTCCCAAACGATGTTATACTGCGCGTATTGCCACGCCGTGTCAGATCTTCCCAACAAACCTAATCTGGTGATCAATTCCGTCAGCGTGTTGTTGTTTTCCGCGACTAACGAAAACAATCGTTTCTTGGAAATGTTCAAGTCCCCGGTAAGTTCCGTACTTTTATTCAGTTTCGAGAAAATCTCGAGCATCGCATCGACTTTGTGTTCGTAGTGCTCGAGCGCAACCGTTTGCGCCAAGACCGCACTAATCACGCTGATGTTATTCACGTCTAATCGTTTTAATACGATATGGTCGGATTCTAATTTAGCCCACTCGTCTAATCGCGGTGATACTTTGACTAAATAATCCTCTTTCATCGGGTATGCCAATGGAGATTCCACAAAGTTCCGCGTCAACTCTAAACACTCCTCGCGTTCCTGAGCACCGACGTTGTAAAATACTACTGAACCAAATTTAAAAACAACCATGTATCGCATCAAATCCGTGCTCGGGATACCTACTCCTCTCTGCGATGATTCCGTCCGTTGTTCTTCGCTCGTCGTGGTTGTCGTTTCTATATCTTTCCGTCCCAAAATATCACCAGTATTCTCTCCTTTCGCGCTTTTGTTGTTGCCTCCTTTCTTCCTCTTATTCAACACCTCCTCCGCGGCTTCTCTTAAACTCGCCAACGTGTTCAGCTTTCTCTCATCACCACCGCTACTGAACCCTAAATTACTAACACTACTTGTATTCGAAGAAGACGTAAACTCGACCGAACGTCTCGGGGCTAACCGAATCACCACGCACTCTCGGGTGAACTCTTTCGGGTACGTCGGTAACTCCCTCGCCAAATGCCGAAAATCCACCGTCGATCCTACATAATACGCCCGAACCGGTAACGAGTAATCGAATCGGCTCAATGTGCTATTACTCGTCGCAGCACTACTCGCGTGAGCACTCGTCGCCGCGTATTCGCTGTGACCACGATAACTCAAACTGTTCCCCTTCTCCTCGCCGCCTCGCGCGTCTTCTCCGCCGTCGCTCTTCTCTTCCAACGCCCTCTCTCGTTCCACCTCCGCGACGGCGGCGTTCCACGCCGCGTCTTCGATCGAATCGAAAACTCCCGGTATCGTCGGTGGATTTAAATCCAGCTTCTTCGTTTGCCGTCTCGTCATCGACGACAACGCCCCCACCGCGGTCTTCTTCGCGCTCGTCGACGCGTCCGCCGCGAAACTTCGCCGCCACATCATCGTCGTCGTCGAAGGAAAACACGAGTGCGCATTTTCCCCGCATTGTGTAAAATTCAATGAATCCTTTTTTTTGGACGACGTCGCCGAGACCAGCGATGACACATAGTGGTGATGAGTATGGTAGTTCTGCTGGTGGTGGTGCGTCGGCCGCCGAGGATGAGTATTATTGCCCTTCTTCATCGAGGCGCCTCCGCGGCCGCAGAAGAGCGAAAGGATCGCTTTTTGCGTCCTCCTGCTGCTCATGTCGCTCGAGAAGGAAAAGAGAATTTTTCGTAGTGAAGAGAAAAAAGAAAAAAAAAACAAAAAAAAAGTCATGTGTAACCCTAAACATAGGGTTCTTCTTCTTCTTTTTTTTGTGCTCCCTTTGAGTTGAATCGTGTGTTGCATTAAACTTGAAAAGCGCGCACAAAAAAAAAAGGGCGGCGTTTGTGTTCTCGTGGAAAGGTCTTTGGTGGAACACGCAACCTTTTGGAACGCGGCATTATGCATCTGTACAACGTGACTCTGCAACGGCCGGGGACGTGCCAAACGGCCATCAATGGCAATTTCTCGGGGCCGAAAGTGCAAGAAATCGTCGTGAGCAAAGGGACGGCCATCGAATTATTGAGACCGGACCAACACGGGAAATTGAAGTCGATCGCGTTTCGGGAGTGTTTTGGAATCGTGAGGTCGATGTCCGCGTTTCGCTTAGCCGGGGCGAATAGAGATCACGTGGTCGTGGGTTCTGATTCGGGGAGGATCGTGGTTTTGAAATTCGATAAAGAGAAGAATCAGTTCGAGCAAGTGCACAAAGAAACGTTTGGGAAATCGGGCGTGAGGCGAGTAGTGCCGGGGCAGTTTTGCTGCATAGATCCGAAAGGGAGGGCAGTTATGTTAGCCGCGGTGGAGAAACAGAAAGTGGTGTACGTTTTGAATAGGGATTCACAGGCAAATTTGACGATTAGTAGCCCTTTAGAGGCGAATAAAGGGAAGACAATTGCGTTCGACGTGTGTGCCCTCGACAACGGATTGGAGAATCCCGGGTTCATGGCGATTGAGTTGTTTTATGGAGAAGCCGATGTGGACGATACTGGAGAAGCAGCCGCGGACGCACAGAAGATGTTGACATATTACGAATTGGATCTAGGATTGAATCACGTGGCGAGGAAATGGTCGGAACCGGTCGATAACGGCGCGAATAAGTTGATTCCAGTGCCCGGAGGAAGCGATGGGCCGGGTGGAGTTATCGTCTGTTGCGAAAACTTCTTGTTGTACAGAGCAGAGAAACACGAGGAAATTCGATGCGTCATTCCGAGACGAACGAGCTTGGATAGCGAAAGAGGCGTTTTGATTGCCTCTTTCGCGTCGCACCGAAGTAAAAATGGTTTTTTCTTCATCGCGCAGAGCGAATACGGAGACTGTTATAAAGTAACGTTAGATTGGACGAATAGAAAAGTTTCCGAGTTAAAGATGAAATATTTTGATACTTTGCCTGTCTGTAGCGCGTTGTGTGTGTTGAAGACTGGATTTTTGTTTTGCGGGTCCGAGTTTGGCGCGCACGCGTTGTTTCAGTTCATTGCGCTCGGAGACGATGAAGAATCCGCAGAGTCTTCCTCGAAAACTTTAAAGAAAATTGATACAAAGAAAGGAAAGCAAAAAGACGATGGAGACGATGAGAATTTTCAACCGGTGTTCTTTAACCCGAGAAAACTGAAAAACCTCGCCTTTATCGACGAAATTGAATCGTTTTCGCCAACCATCGCGCTCGCATCAAACATCTCGCGAAAAGAAGAAACGCCTCGCTTATTAGCTCTGTGCGGCCAAGGCCCGCGCTCAACGTTTCGCGTGTTGCGTCAAGGCGTACCGCTTTCAGAAATGGCGCGCTCGCCGCTCCCTGGGAATCCAAACGGCGTTTATACCATTCGTAAAGCGAAAAGCGATACCACGGACGCGTACATTGTTGTCTCGTTTACGAATGCGACTTTGGTGTTATCCATCGGCGATACCGTCGAGGAGGTTACGAATACTGGTATTCTCGCCACGTCGTCGACGTTAGCTGTTTCCGCGTTAGGAGACGACGACGATGGATCTTTGATTCAAATTCATCCTAGCGGTGTTCGACATGTTCGTGGGAACAACAAAGGCGTAAACGAGTGGAGAGCACCGGGTAGGAAAAAAATAACGGCGTGCGCGTGTAATCGAGGCCAAGCGATTGTAGCGTTAACCGGTGGCGAACTTGTGTATTTCGAATTAGACGAAGCTGGACAACTCTTGGAGATTGAAAAGATTGAAACAAGCTCGGAGATTGTCAGCGTAGACATCCCGCCGATCCCAGATGGATCTTTGCGAGCCAAGTTTGCGGCTGTCGCTGGGTATGATTCCACCGTTCGAGTTTTATCTTTGAATCCAGGGGAAGCGCTGCGAACGGTTGGCGTCCAAGCAACTCCGGCGCCGCCGGAATCCGTCTTGCTTTTAGAGGTCAATAATAAGAACCTGAAGAATAAAAAAGCAAGCAGCAGCGCGCCGCCATCCATGTTTTTGAACGTTGGCTTATCCAATGGCGTTTTAGTTAGGTGCGAAGTCGATCGCGTTTCCGGTGCGCTTTCCGACGCACGCTCGCGCTTTGTCGGGCAAAGACCTCCGAAATTAAATTGCATCGAAGTGAACGGCGAGGCTGGATTTGTAGCTTTGTCCACGCGCCCGTGGTTGGGGTTCAACGAAGATGGTCGATTCTCAATCGTACCAGCGTGTCACGAAACTATCGACCGCGCGTGTGGCTTTGCTTCGGAACAAGTTCCAGAAGGTATTGTTGCCGTCGTGGATGGAAGTTTGCGGATTTTAGCATGCGAAAAGCTCGGCGAAGCGTTTTCGCAAAGCGTGGAAAAAGCGAGATACACGCCACGCGCCATGTCGACGCATCCAGACGACCCAGATGTCGTCGCGGTAATTGAAACTGATAGGGGTATAATTGGATTTGAAGATAGAACAGGCGAAGAGACAAGGAATGAATACGTTGTCGATGCGCCTCCGGCAAAGAAAACGAAGAAAAACGATGAAGACGATGAATCCGACGACGAAGACGACGCGTATCAATTAGCACCCATCGAACAGTTTGGCGCGCCGAAATCGACCGCGAATGACAATAACAACTGGTCGTCCTGCGTTCGCATCGTCGATGCGGCGAACGCGGAAACCTTGTGCGTGCAAGAGATTGGAAATAACGAACGCGTTGTTTCCGTCGCGCATGCCTACTTTGCCAAAGCCGACGAACTTTTATTGGTCGTCGGTTCCGCGAAAAATTTCGTGCTACAACCTCGCGATTGCGATGGTGGTATGATTCGATGCTACAGATACAAGCGTGACGGTAAATCATCCAATGGCGAAACAACGAAAGGGAAATCTGGAGGTAACAAAGCCATCACTGGTTTAGAACTAGTCCACGAAACCCCGTGCGAAGGCGCGCCGTTTGCGTTGCGAAATTTTGAAGGCAAACTCTTGGTCGGTGTCGATGACGTTTTACGCCTGTACGATTTCGGTAAGAAGAAATTGTTGCGCAAAGCGGAGTGCACGCAAAAGTTCCCGAGTTTCATCAACGACATTCGATGCTCTGGCGACCGCTTTTACGTCACCGACGCCTGCGAATCCGCCTTCTTCGTTAAGTACGTTCGCGAAGACGACCAGGAATGTTCCATGCACATCTTCGCCGACGACGTTGCGCCGCGATACGTTACCTCCATGCTCCCCTTAGATCGCGACACGGTGGCCGTCTCGGACAAATTCGGCAACTTTGCCGCCTTGCGCCTCCCCAAAGACGTTTCGGACGAAATTGAATCGGACATCTCCGGCGGCAAACATGCTGCCTTGCAATCCTCCGCCGCCGCCGGCGCACTCAACGGCGCCAACAACAAACTCCAAGCGTGCGCGCAATTTCACGTCGGCGACGTCATCTGCTCTTTAACCAAGTGCGCTTTACAAACCAGCGGTTCCGAGGTCATCGTCTACGCTACTCTCGGCGGCGCGCTCGGCGCTTTTGTCCCCTTTGCTAGCAAAGATGAAGCCGATTTCTGCTCCCATCTCGAGATGCACTTGCGCATAGAGGCGCCGCCAATCCTTGGCAACGAGCACGGTGCCTTCCGTTCCTCCTACTTCCCAGTCAAGGCGGTCGTAGACGGCGACTTGTGCGAACAATTCGGCCGACTTGGCGCGGATGCGCAGCGACGCATAAGCGAAGAGATGGACCGCACGCCGAGCGAAATCGTTAAGAGGTTGGAACAAATTCGCGCGCGAGCTGGTTAAGGCGCGCGCGCACACACACACACGTATTTATATGCGACTATTAGCAAATATCTGTGTAAAAGAATGAGAAATACAGAGAGTTCACGAACGCGTAGAGACATGTCGTCTCGCGTTCCCATCATCCGTCGCGTACATATGTATGGGTACGTACCCAGGACCCCTTTTCTTTTCACGAGATTTTTTCTTTCAAAAAAAAAAAAAAAAAGGGGGGGGAGTTTTGGATTGGATAAAAACGAAACCATCAGATCGATCGCGTCAAAACCCGAACGCGCGCCGTCGTCGTCGTCGTCGTCGTCGTCGTCGTTATCATCATCGTCGTCATCATCCGCGCGTCCGCGTGCGTGTCGTCGTCCGTCCTCGTCTGGTACCGCCCTCTTTTTCTCTCCCGATGCGGCAGCGCGTCGCCCAAGGCCTCGTTCTCGTCCTCTTTTCCTTGCACTCGTGCATCAAACCCGCGCACTCCATCGCGGGCAAATGTAGCGCGTGTAAGGCGGTCGCGACTGAGTTACAAGATGCGTTAAATAAAGAAAACAAACAGAGAAATCACATCGACATGCGAGGCCGCTTAGATTCCAAAGGACAGCGATACGGAAAATTAATCCCGTATTCAGTATCCGAACAACGATATTTGGAATTGGTCGAAGATTTTTGCGAGAAGAGCAGAGTGCCGGATTATCAGTTGAGCGCCGCCGACGCGAGTCGAAACGAAACCGAGGACTCGTGGTACAAAGCACCGCGAGGAACGGTCCGAGGCGCGCAAGCGAAAACGGAACAGAAAGAGATACAGACGTACTGCGAACGAGTGATGGAGGAAGTGGAGGAGGAATTGCAAACGTTATTATACGAGGAGAAGTTGAACGAGACGAACGTGGAGCAGTACGTGTGTTACGAGTTGTCGCCACAGTGCATCTCGAAAGCAGAATGGAAGAAGAACAAGAAGAAGGACGAAGGGATGAATAGGCACACGGGTAAATATGACACGGCGACAATGAAGGAGTTGTGAATGAGTGTACCACTCTCTGCTAGAGGGGTTTTATACCGTAATATATAGCATCGAACTAGCATCGATTAGCATGCGCAGTGTCGAGCTTTCATCAATATTTTAATGAAATATGTAATTATGAGCTTTATACTATTAATACGAGCTACTGTAACTATCATCGGAATCCGAGGAGGTATAGGAGGAACTGTACGAGGAAGAATATCTGCTGCTCTTTTTCTTCTTCTTGTCTTTCTTTCTGCTCTTCCTTTTTTTCTTCTCTTTCTTCTCGCGTTTCTTGCGTTTTCTACTACTCTTCTTTGATTCTTTCTTGTCTTCTTTTCTCTTCTTTTCTTTTTTGACTTCAGGGACGTACCCTTCTAATCCGTGACCAAACCTAGGTTTGGAATAGTCGTCCGCTCTTGGTTGGTGCTTTTGGTCGTCTTCGACATCGACGACAAAATCGTACGCATTTTTGCTTTGCTCTTTGACATCGGCTTTTTCGTGTCCCCACTGGACGATGCCGCCTGGTTGCACTTTTTCGCCCGCGTCTGCGCCGACGGGTTTCTTGTTAAATCTTCCGCCGGTGGCATCGTCTCCACCACCTACGTCTCGTCGTTCGCGAAGCTTCATGTTTTCCGGATCTAAATCTTCGCCTGATTTCTGATCAACGAGTCGAATAGACCCAGACAGTTTCATTCGATCGCGTTCACTTTCTGGCGGTTTCATTTCGATGATTTTCACGAAACACGATTCGCCGACCGACAAAACGCCTTCAATTCCCATGACCTTATCCTCGTCCGTGTCCCCTCTCGAAAATCGTAAATGTTCGCTAATTTCGGAAACGTGAACCAAAGCTGACGTTCGAGTGTTTTCTAAATTCACAAACACGCCGTACGGTTTAATTGAAGACACTTTGCCTTTGTACACACCGAATAAATCAGCCTCGAATGATGCCGACGGCGCGTTGTTAGGACTTTTATTAAATACACCTTCCTTATTCTCCGGATCCTTATCTTCCCCAGTCTCTTGATTGACAATTTTCATCGATAAACTCACCTTCCATCCTCTCGCGGGATCCTCTTCGCATTTTAAAACTTTCACAAACACTTTCGTATCTACCGGGAAAAAGTACGACAACGACTGCACTTTCGCCTCGTCGCTATCGTCTCTTTGGAAGGTAATATCGTCAGAAACTTGACTCGCGTGGACCAAACCGTCCGGTAGTCTTCTCGCGTAGTATCTATCATCGACGTCGTCGTCCTTCCCGTCGTCCTTGTCCTCCATCATCAAACGCACGAACAATCCGTACGGTTGAATCGATCGCACGACACCTTTTCGAATCTCGTGTTGTACAAATGGAGGATGTTGTTTTCTCGCTCGTTTATCCAAAGGAGATTCGTCGTATTCTTCTCGTCGAAGGTCCCGTCCGCGTCCGTCGTCCTCCCCGCGGGGAGGACGACGCCCTCGCT
>VIAV01000056.1:0-17300 GCA_009618065.1 Bathycoccus sp. SAG4 | reverse complement strand
GAAGACGGCCATAACGATGACGGCGAGGATGAGCGTGTCTTCCTCGACATCCCCATTGGCGGAAAGAAATCCAATCCATCGTCGTCGTTGTCATCATCTTCAACGTCCAAGAAGCATCAACAACAGAAGAGGAGGAGAGGAGGTCACGCAGAAGAAAAACGCGACAACGCGAGTAAAAGCGTTGCAAAAGGACTCTTCTTTCTCCCTGGACACTCTGCAAGAGAAGGCAGAAAAGTTTGTGAAACACGTGAAATCGTATCGAATCACTCGAGTCGTCGAAGGTGAAGACGAGGGAGTGGAAGAGGAACGACAAATTAAGTATTCTTCGGAGAAGAGTTCGATTGAAAAAACAACGAGTGCAAAAAGTAACAACGATAACAACAACAACAACAACAACAACAACAACAACAGAAGAAGAAAAAATGACATCGAAACATACGGTAAAACGAACGAGGAAGAAAAGTACACTCTGGTTTGCGCGCAAACGTACGAAACCGATCGAGAAACGAGAGACTTGGTCTCTGTGGAAATAGCACAGAAAGGGGCGTTGCTAGGTTCTTTGATGATGGAGAAAGTTTTGGAGCAAGGGTGGTGGGACCATACGACTGATATGCCGTCGCCCGGAAGCGCAGAATTAGCTATGGATGCATCTCCAGCATTAGAATTCCAAGCGTTAAAAAGACAACAAAGAAGAGATTTAAACGCAAGTGTTCGCCAAACGATTGAAAAAGAGCTGGGAACGACCGTTGATTTCAACGCGCTCGTGAGGAAAGTCATCGAGAAGGTTTTTGAAGAATCCTCCGGGGTGTTACCAAATGAAATTCCCTTGACGAAACAAATGACGGAAGAGATTCTGAGAGACGTATGCACTTCTCCGAAAGTCAGTTTGTATAAGAACACTCTTCTATATCTATCAGAGAACGAGGAGGAGTTTGCCATCTCGTCCTCGAGAAGAGATTTTAGCATCCAAGCAGAGTTTGAAGCCAAAAAAGTCTCGTTGACGAATAATAATCTGCACCCTTTAGCGGTGGTGACGCTGTCGATCATCGAAGACATGTCCGTTTCGATTTCGGAAGGGATCACAAAAGCCGTGTTATCGACGAATGCGTTTGGTCTCGTCTCAAACTTGAAATCTTCAAGAATTTTAAACAAGTTTCGCAACCAACAGAGATTTTCCAAGTTTCTGTTCGATAACTATCGCGACGTGGAGAACATTTTCTCGGATAGGTTTGAATTGTACGGTTATTACGCAGAGACCGATCAGTTGATCAAAAGAACTCTGTTCATGCAAAGAGTCAACGAGTTGGAGAAATTAAGGGGTCTACGATACTTTGTTTCCATTGTTCTCGAAGCATTAGATGTCTTCGTACCTGTGTTGTTTCAGGCATGGAAAAACGCGACAAAAGTAGCCACATACCTCCTAGTAGTTGTGTTAGGAAGAAGCATTGGGTTAGTGTATCGAGGAATTAAAGACGTAGTGGACGATTCGATAAATCGAAACAGCGGAATGGGGAGATTTTAATAAATTGATGACTTTATTTAGTGTGAATCTCTTTCAGTTTTTCAAGTATATTAGCATTACACATATTGTCTATCAGTCGGCGACCAACTGCAGACGAGGACTTTCTTCTTATTCTATTATTCTTCTTCATTCATTTTCTATATTTTCTTATTGCAAATTGAACATGCGTCTGGCCAAGTTTCTTTGGATTGACTGCGAATCACTCCCAATGTCGACGTTCGCTTGCGAGTTCATGGATGTCTTCGCGATGTCCACTTGCAAAGCGAGTTCGTTGTTTCTGTGACGAACAGTCGTAATGTCTCCAATTTGATCAGCTGTACCCATATCCTTCATGAATTTTATGAACTGCATGAAAATACCCGGCAATGTGCGATAGCTGGCGTAGTTGATACCGAACTTTGCCGCCTCCTCTCTGACAATTTTCGCGATTGCTGGATAGTGGACGAAGCAAATCGCCGGGAACATATGGTGCTCCACTTGCAAGTTCAACCCACCGGTAAAAAAGTTTCCGATTCTCCCACCCCAATCAGCGGAGGTGACTAATTGCTGGATGCCCCAATCTCTTTCCCAAGCTTCCCCGCCGGTATCTTCCGGAACTTTCGCTTCCGCGACGTTGTGAGAAACGGCAAAAGTGCATGCCAAAACCATACCTTGGACGACAATGAACGAGGCAACGGCCGCGAGAACAGTAGATGTGGCGTGATTCGCTAACGGCGCCAAAAGCAAACCAAAGTGGGCAATTTTGCCGATAATCACAGTGGACAACTCTAAAGCAGTCGCGCCGTGCAACTTTGCGCCCTCAGTGTCTTTCGTGAACAAACCTACAATATCGCCGACTTGAAACACAACTTGCATCAACGGAAATGCGAGGAACATATACAAGTGTTGAAACTTGTGAAACCATTTCCTTTCTCTTCTCGCATCAAAGCGTATCAATGGCATCGACGTGAAGACGTCTTGATCTAACGCGTTGTCGTTGCAGTGGATGTGATGCGAAACTTGATGGTGGTACCGCCACATCAACGAAGATCCGCCGATTAAATCATCCGTTAAGCCTAACAAGTTGTTCACAAGTGGAGATGGACTCATGGCGCCGTGGTTGGCGCAATGCTGCACGGTCAAACCAATCCATGCGCCGGAAAGTCCAAGCAACGCGCCGGTTAGCACAGACGGAAAGGCGTAATAAATCGAGTACGCAAACACGGCAAAACCCAAAATCACACACGTGGCAAAGTCTCCGCCTTGTCTGTGCTTATTCTTACCTTCCTCCGGGAACAATTCCGTGCGAACTCTGATTCTAATCGAGTTATATAATGGCGAATCGTTCGGTCTGGGCGACTTTGGTACCGCCTCCACCGGGAAATCTTTCAACACAGGGAGCATGCGAAACCTCGCCACCGCGACTTCCGGTCTCAAGTGATACGACTCCAATAGCGCCGTCGAGTCTCTCCCGATAGCTAGATTCAACAACCAGTTCCCTCCTGGATGTTTCTCGAAGAATGGATCTAAATCGTACGCCACATCTCTGTATATCGTCCACCTTTTATCCTTCCATTTTGGATCTGTCCACGGGTCCTCCTTCCCGGGCATGGCAACGTCCGGTCTCGGCGCTTCCACTTCGCCAAAGATGCCTGGAATAGCTACCGCAGCATTTCTAAAGGAGATATGTCCCCTCTTTTGTTGTTGTTGTTGTTCCTTTTGATATCGTTGTTTTCTGAGCGGAAAGCTCTTCGTAATCACGGATTGTGTTTTCGACGCAGCAGATATGTTGCTGCAGAGATATCTCTTACTCGTGCTCGTCGATCCAGCACTGTTGATGTTGTTGTTGCAGTAGGAGTTGTTGTTGTTGATCGACAACGGGCGACCAAAAATGCTGCTACTACTCATCATCATCATTTCTACGATTGATGTGGGCGTGCGCGCGTGCGTGCGTTCGAGAGAGAATGAATGACGACGATTCGACGAGGACGATAATGTTGGTGCAGAGGAGTGCCTTTTTGTGAGAGAGATTTTTTCCCCCGTCAAAGTCCTTCCCCCGTCGCTCAGTTCTCGGTTCTCTCTGATCTCTCTTTTTTTTTGAGATGATGATGGGACGAGATCTCCTTTTTTTTGTCTTTTTTTTTTTGGTTTTTGGTTTTTGGTTTTTGGTTTTTGGATGGACCCTCTTTCTTCTTCTTTTCTCGTCTTTTTGCGGATGGAGAAAGAGAGTTTTTTCCTTCGAGGATACCTTCAAAGAAGAAAGAGCCCCCTCCTCTTCTTCCTCTTCTTCTTCCTCTTCCTCCTCCGTAAACGTCCGTCGTCTTGATTTGCCGTCGAAACGCGTTTGGAGCGAAGAGTGCGAGAAAGAGAGAAAGAGAGAAAGAGAATAGGGAGGAAGGAGAAGGAAGAATCACAACGCAATCAAGTGTGTCTCTTGTGGGTAAAACGCATTCGTTGTAAAGAAAGAGAGAGAGAGAGAGAGAAAAGGCAAAAAAAAAAAATGTTGGCGAGTGGTATCGCGGACAGACTCGTCTCCTCGACGATGTGTTCATCAGCATCGTCCGCTGACGGAAAGAGAGCGAGATCGCAACAGGCGCGGGCGATGACGGGGACGGGGCGGAGTGATGGTGGCGAGACCGCATCCTCTGCTCGAACGGGGAGAAGAAAGAGAAGAGGAAGCGTATCGGCGAGTGCTGCTTATCTCTCCTGTCGTCGTCATCATCTACACCGTCATAATCAGAGTCGGAGTCCGTTGGAACAAAGTGGAATAGTCACGAAAACAGCGCAGAGGAGAAGGAAAGGAGGAAACATACGATCGCTCGCGCCAAACGCGTTATTCGATCCGTTAAAATTTGATCCTAACCGAGTCTCCGTGTCTTTCTGCGAAGATTCCGTCTTGAACGACTCACCCACTTCGTTGTTGAAACCGAGAAGATACACCTTGACGCACAACGATTTGACGAGGCATTTAACGTTATCAGTTTCAAAAGAATTTAACGAAACGCAAATGAGCATTTGGTACACGAAATTATTGAGAGACGAAGTTTTAGCGGAATGGCGATCTGATGGATTGCACTTGTTTTGTCAAGTCTCTGCCGATGGCGCGTGGTGGATCCGATGGGCGGCGCCGTTCAGAGCGATTGTGTTTCGACAAAAACTTCCGTTAGTTTTGGATACTTTGCGATACGCGGAGAGATCTTTGTTTGAAAAACATCCAGAGTTATTAGAAACGCCAGTGTACGTAAACTTTAGTTCAGTAGAATCAGCGAGAAAGAACCGAGAAGGGAGCGATAAGGAATATTGGGGGGTGCTGAAGCACGCAGGAGGGAAAAACGAGTTGCGATTGAAAGTGAATGAAAACAACGAGAACGACGAGGGAGACTTATCCTTTTCGTCTTCCTCTTCCTCCTCGTCCTCTTCCTCCTCGTCGTCCCCGTCAGAAGCAGCAACTGTAACAGCACAGAGAGACTTGCAAACTATGTTGGAACTTTCGCGCGCGAGAGCAGAGAAGCAGGTTTTGCCACAATATCAGCGAAAAGAGTTTGAATTACCTTTGAATAATACGAGCGATCCAGTGGTGAACGAAGAAGAAAAGGAGAATATAGCAAGCAGCAAATCTCGATGATAATAACACATGCTACTTTTGAACAACAATAATTACATTTACTACAGCAGTTTTAGTTATAATTGTTTGCGTGGAGTAATAGAGCAAACGTCCGAACCTCACGAAAGACAACTAGAAAAACTCACGCGTTACCACCACCTACTTTTTCGGCCACATCATTTTGGCATCATCATTTCCTCTTCCGGCAACCGTTCGGCCATTTCTTTCTCTTTCCGTTTCTTCGCTCTCTGTCGGGCTTTCGCGGAAAGTTTATGCTTGTGCCCTTGTTTCTTCTTCACGCCTCCTCCAGCCGTCAAACTTTTTTCTCTGTCTTCAATATTTTTAAGTCCAATGTGTGTCTTTGCCGTGTGTTTCTCCCACGGTTGCGCGTGCGAAATCTCCACGTGTTTCCCGTCTAAATAGTTGTTCGGATGTTGATTACAATTGCGCACGACGTATCGCGCCGTCTCCTTTTTCTCGAACGTTAAAAAAGCGTATCCCTTACTTTCTCCCGTTTCTTGATTTTTGGCGTGCCAAAGCCGAACGACCTTCCCGTGGGGTTCCCCGAATCTCTCTCTCAGTTGTGCGTCCGTGCAGGATTTGGGGAGATATTTTAAATACACTTCTCTCTTATCCGCGAAATCCGAAGCCGAGCGGCCCATCATGCCATGACGGAAGCGTCTCCCTTCTCCGGTTTGGGTTGTTACAATTTGTTTATGGGGGGTGTTTTTCCTTTCTTTTTTTCCTTTTTGTTTTCAACATTCTTTTTCTTTGCGCAAAACACGAGTCAAAAGACCTCCTTGCTCCTCCTTCCTTCCTTCCTTTTTTCTCTTTTTTTTTTCTCACAGGACAAAACCACAAAATCGAAAAAACGCAAGCACAAAATTGTGCGCGTAAAACAGCCGCCACGAGTGATCACGCCTTGCGAAGATCAAACTTCGGGTCAAAGGTTGAATTTGCATCGTAAACAATTAAAATGGCGCCATACATGGGAAGCATCTCCAAACCGGAGAACGCGTTGAAACGAGCGGTAGGTTTACGATGATGTCTCATTTTTATGTGGGAGTGCGCTGAGTGGCGGTGCAAAATCCCAATCGAGAAAATCTCTCTCTCTCTCTCTCTCTCTCTTTCGTAGTGGAAGCCACCATCTCCGCTACTCTTAACACTCGAATTATCTCGCAGAAGAAAAGCTCCGAGGAAATCGTATCGAAGCGAATTTCTATTCTCTCTCTCTGTTTATTAGCAGTTTTACTCACACGCACACTCTCTCTTTTTCTAATAACAGGAGGAACTCATCAACGTTGGACAGCCTTTGTCGGCGCTGCAAGCGTTGCACGATGTCATCACCTCTCGAAGACATCGAACGTGGTCGAAATGCTTGGAGGAAATTATGTTCAAATACGTTGAATTATGCGTGGACTTGAAGAAAGGACGCTTGGCCAAAGATGGGTTGATTCAATATCGCATAGCCTGTCAACAAGTAAACGTGCAGAGTTTAGAGGAAGTTGTCCAGAAGTTTCTCAACTTGGCGACAAAGAAAGTAGAAGGAGCGATCGTTGCTGCCGGTGGTTCTGCCGATGAGTTGATGGAAATTGGAGATTTAGAGTTAGAACACACTCCGGAACAAGTCATGTTGAAAGCGCACACAATGACACCAGAGGAATTAGAAGCTGAAGACGATGTGGAGTCGCCGACGCCATGGTTCAAGTTTCTTTGGGAAACATACAGAAACTGCTTGGAAGTTTTACGAAACAACAACAAGATGGAGGCGTTGTATCAGTTGGTGTCTAACGAAGCGTTCAGCTTTTGCGTCAAGTACAAGAGAAACTCGGAATTTAGACGTTTATGCGAAAACTTGCGCTCACATCTCAACAATCTTTTGAAATACAAAGACCAACGAGATCGGCCGGATTTGAATTCGAGAGAAACACAGGATATTTTGTTGGATATTCGATTTCAGCAACTCGAGGCGAGCTCGCAGTTGGGAATGTGGAACGAAGCGTTTCGATCAGTTGAAGACATTCACGGGTTGATGTTTCTCTTGAAACGCTCGCCTCGACCGACGTTGATGGCGTCTTACTTTACCGCGTTGACCAAGGTGTTTTTCGTTTCGCAAAACTACCTTTGCAACGCTTACGCGTGGATCAAGTTGTACAACTTATCTAAAGGGTATTTGAAGAACTTAACCGACGAGGATTTGAAGTCCTTAGCGTCTGCCGTCGTCTTGTCAGCTATGTGCATTCCGCCTTACGAGAAGGCGCCCTTAGGAAACGTGGACTTGGACGCGAAGCACGAACGCGATGCGAGATTAGCCTCGTTGTTGGGATACCAATTAGAAAGTATGCAAGAAGCGAAGAATATCATGTCCAGAGAATTGATTATCAAGGAAATCAAGCGCTCGAGAATAGTTGATAACTGTGTGGAGGAAGTGAGAGATTTGTTCAACGTCTTGGAAGACGGCTTTTATCCGCTCGACTTGTGCCAAAGAGCGGAGTCGAAATTGAAAGCTTTGGAGTCGGTCGCGTTCAAACTCTCCAATGAAGTCTCCGTTAAATCCATCGAAGTTTCTGATTTTATTCCTTTGTTGAAAACTTTATCTGTTTTGCGTATGTTCAGTCAGCAATCGAAGGTTTACCGAACCTTGAAGCTCGAAAGAGCGAAGACGTTGGTGCCATTTCTTCCGTATTACGAGGTAGAATTGGCGCTCGTTCGAGCCGTCAAATCAGGATATCTCTCCTTACGAATTGATCACCAAAAACAAATGATTGTTTTCGTGGGCGACAACATTCAAGAAAAGTCCGTGGATGATTATCTCGTCCGAGTCGCTACGACGCTTCGCGAAGCCTGCCGCGAGTTGACGCCGTCCACGACGGCAGCATCGGATTTAGATTCGATGAAACGCAAGCGCATAGAAAACGCGGAAGCGATTCGAAACGCGGTCGAACAAGAGCACAAAAGAGCCTTGGCGAGGAAAGTTATCATCGAAAGACGGAAGGAAGAAGCTGAACGTCTGCTTGCGGAGCAAGAGAAGGAGGAAGAGGAAAGACGGGTGGCGGCACAACGCGCGCACGAGGCGGCGGAAGCTAAACGTCTCGAAGTCGAGTCTCGTCAGCGTGAAGAAAAACGCATTCGCGCCGAAATGGAAGAAAAAGAAAAGGAAGAAGCGTTGGCATTGCTTGCAGAACAAGAGAAGAAGAAAGGGAAGAAGATTTCCATCAAGTTGGAAGAAGGTCAAACTTTAGACAAGAGAATTCTGATGGAAACTGCGATCAAAGAACAAATTTCCGAGCGTCAACAGATGGAGAAGAAATTGTTGAAGGTTGCCAAAACCATGGATCACTTCGAAAGAGCTAAGAGAGAAGAGATGGTACCATTGATTGAGCAAGCATACAAGGGCCGAAAAGTTGACGACGAAAAGTTTTTCCACGAGCAGCAAAAATTGTTGGCCGCGAAAACGAAAGCGAAGTGGGAGCAAGACATTGTTGAAAAGAAGAGATTGCAAAAGATGACGGAGACCCAAGCGGCGTTCAAATCTGCAGTCATGTTGAGACGCGTGGATGAAATTGCTGCGGCGCAGGCCGAACGAGAGCGTAAATTAGAAGAGCAGAAGAAGCAGCGCAAGGCTGAGCGCGAGATCAAGCGCAGAAAAGCATATATTCGACGTCTCCAGGAAATGGAATTGGAGGTGAAGGATAAAGCCGAAGCATTAGAACGCAAGAAGGCCGAAGCTGAGCGTGAAGCCGAGGATGCGCGAAGACCATCGAGCCGAGGTGGCGGGGATTCGGACAGAGGAGGTGGATTCGTTCCGCCACATCTTCGCGACCGAGGTGATCGACGCGACGATAGAGACGATCGAGATAATCGCTCTAGCGGAAGTCGTTGGGGCAGAGGCGGCGGTAGAGATGACGATAGGCCGCCGAGTCGAGGCGATCGATACGAACCTAGAAGAGGAGGAGGATTTGGAGATCGCGACGATAGGCCGCCGAGTCGAAGTGACGATAGGTGGGGCAGCGATAGACGAAGAGATGATCGCCCACCGAGTCGTGGATTTGGCGACAGAAGGGATGACAGAAGGGACGATAGAAGGCCGCCGCCATCGCGCGATGACGGTAAGTCGAGATGGTAATCCAGTAAAACTTCATTTAAATAATATTCTCATAAAAAGGTTCACACAACACTACACAAAAAATATGACCACTCTTTCTAAAAGTGACTATTTGTATACTGCGCTTAACTACGTACGTACCTACTACTAGATAGAGCAATATTAATAAAGATAATTGATCAATGACCTTAATCTGTTGGCATTATTAGTACGCTACCGGGTACTTTTTTCTCCAACTCCTTTGCAAAATCGAGTGAGTGTGTGTGAAAAGTTACCAATATTTGTCCTCCGTCGACTTCTTCTACGTGCTTTTGAATATTCATGTTCGAGACAGAGGTGCACTTGTAATAGCTGCGAGGATATTTGCTTCCTTTCACAAACTTTTGCCCATACTTGCGCCACTTTTGTCCATCGGTGGTTTTCCCATCGCTCGTGGGAACCGCTACTCTAAAACTTGCGGCGTTCTCCTTAGAAGAGCGCCCTCGCAAGCTTACCAGAGTTGCGGCATCTCGAGTTGTTGTTATCGGTACTACTTCCTGTTCTTCTTGTTTGTCTGGTTCAGCTTTGTCCTTTTCTTCTTCTTCTTCTTCTTCTTCTTCTTCTTCTTCTTCTTCTTCTTCATCCTTGGACAATGTTTTAGTAGAAAAATACAGCGAAGGAGAGAAAGCTCTTTTACTCGAGTCTTCGTCTTCGTCTTCGTCTTCTGAAGACGAGGAGTCTTCTTTGTCAGCATCTCGAAACAGAAAACTGCTCCCTTCTTCTTTTCTAATCTCTTTTCCTTCTTTTTCTTCTTCTCTCGGCGGTTGGCGATGGTGGCGTCGAGAGAATATTCTCCCGGTCGTCGGAGACTGCAACGAGAAAAACGAAGACGAACACAAACCGTGACTTCGGACCCTCCCCACCATACCGGTGGTGCTCGGAGAGAGGAGGACGGGAGAAAAAGGATCTTCGTCTTCTCCCCTCCTTCGTCTCTTTCTTTCCTCGTTCAACGTTATCGCCAACATGATGAAGAAGGCGCGCGCAGACTCTTCCAAAGGCGAGAGAAAAGTCTTTTTTTGATATTTTTATTTCGCTTTGTGTCCGGAAAAGGAAAGAGGGAGGAGAAAAACAAAGACCGGCACATTCTTGAGTTTCGAGTTTAGAACGAAAGAAGAAAAGAAATAATTTTTTGGAAAATTTAGGTCTCTTCCTCTTCGCTCTTTCCACTTTCGTTTTTGTAAAAAACTGACCGATTTATCAAACTTGACTGAATTTTTGGCCTCTTTGGACCTTTTAACGATTTTCTTTTCTTCGAAACGAAACCAACGAAAACGCAAGACAAAAGGATGCATAAACAAAATTTCGCATTTTTTAATGAGAACAGGAAAAGAAATGGGGAACTACTTGAAATGGAATTACGTATGTACCGTAGTACTTTTTCTTTCAATATAATATATATAATCTCTCTCTCTCTCTCTACATCACATTTACGCTCGTCGTTACTGTTAATAATGTTGCTTTAGTTGCTATTCACGAACAAAATTTACAACAAAGACTTCGCCGCATCGACCATCGCTTCGGCGGTGATGCCAAACTCTTTGTAGATAGTCGGGGCCGGGGCGGAGGCGCCAAAGCCATCTCTGCCGATGGACTTGACCGCATACTTGGACCAGCCAAAGGTGGAGGCAGCTTCGATGGAAACTCTGCACTTGCAGTCGGACGGGATGATCGACTCTCTGTACGCATCACCTTGTTCTTCGAACAATTCCCAGCATGGCATGGAGACAACACGAACCTTCTTGCCTTCCGCCGCGAGCGTTTCGCCAGCCTTGCACGCCAACTCCAATTCAGTACCAGTGGCCATTAAGACACAGTCAACCGGGGCACCGGCGGCTTCACCTTGGACGACGTACGCACCCTTGGCGACGCCTTCCTTAGAGGTACCCGCTAAGTTCGGAACAACTTGTCTGGACAAGGCCAAAGTAGTCGGTCTCTTGTTGGCAGAACCTTCAACAGCGATCTTGTACGCACCCATAGTTTCGTTACCGTCAGCCGGGCGCATCATGAGCATACCCGGCATGGATCTGAACGAGGCCAAGTGCTCGATCGGCTGGTGAGTCGGTCCATCTTCCCCAACACCGATGGAATCGTGGGTCATAACATAAATAGTACCGGCGCCCGACAAGGCGGCGATTCTCATCGCGGATCTGGCGTAATCGGAGAAGATAAAGAAGGTCGCGCAATAGGAAATGAAACCCGGCGCGTACAACGCGATACCGTTAGCGATAGCCGCCATACCGTGTTCACGGACGCCATATCTGACGTTGCGTTCCGCCGGCGTGTCCTTTTGGAAGTCACCGAATTGCTTCATCAAAGTCATGTTGGACGGGGCAAGATCGGCAGAACCGCCAATAAATCCCGGAATAACACCACCCAAAGCGTTCAAGGCGGTTTGGGAGTGAATTCTGGTCGCAACACCCTTGTCTTCCGGCGTAAACGTCGGTAAAGAGTCAGCCCAGCCTTCCGGCAACTTACCGGTGGTGATGGATTGGTACTCGGCGTAGTCTTCCGGGTATTTGGCAGCGTACGCGGATTCAACCTTCTTCCATTCGGCTTGCAATTCTGCACCCTTGGCGGTGCAGTCCATGGCTTTTTGGACGGCTTCCGGGATTTCAAACTCGCCATACTTCCAGTTCAAGTTCTTACGCGTGGCTTCGGTTTCGTCCTTACCCAACGGAGCGCCGTGCACATCGTGAGTGTCGGCCTTGTTCGGGGAACCGTACCCAATCAAGGTGGAAACCTTGATCAGAGACGGTCTTGGGTCCTTCTTTGCGGCTTCGATCGCCTTGCGGATCGCGTCGATGTCGGTGTTACCATCAACGACGTGTTGTGTGTGCCAGCCGTACGATTCGTATCTCTTGGAAACATCTTCCGTGAAGGAGATGTCGGTGTGACCATCGATGGAGATCTTGTTGTCATCGTAGAAGACGATCAACTTGCCAAGGCCCCAGTGACCGGCCAAAGACGCGGCTTCGCCAGACATACCTTCCATGTTGCAACCGTCACCCATGATGGTGTATGTGTAGTGGTCAACCAAAGTGGCATCCGGCTTGTTAAATCTCGCCGCCAAATGCTTTTCGCACAACGCTAAACCAACGGCGTTGCAAAAACCCATACCAAGCGGACCAGTGGTGACTTCGATACCGTCAGTAACAAAGTTTTCCGGGTGACCCGGGGTCATGGAGTCCCATTGTCTAAAGTTCTTCAAGTCGTCGTGCGTAACGGACGGATAGCCAGTCAAGTGCATCAAAGAGTATTGCAACATGCAACCGTGACCGGCAGACAAGACAAATCTGTCTCTGTTGGGCCACGTGAAGTCTTTCGGGTTGTGGTTCATCGCTTCTCTGTACAAGACGTACGCCATCGGCGCACAGCCCATGGGTAAACCTGGGTGACCAGAGTTGGACTTGTTGATGGCATCAATGGCCAAGAATCGGATGGAGTTGATCGAGTCTTGGATGGCATCGGCGGAAACACCAGCCGCTGTTTACGATGATAAACGAAAAGATTAAGGAAACATCGGTCAGTCGATTATTTCTGCATAATTTTTTGCGCGCGACGGGGGGTCTCTCATCAAAGAGGGGGAAAAAGAACGAGAGATTTCTCTCCCTTAACAAACAAAGTGTCCTCCCTCTCTTGCCTTGTTTCCTTTTTTTCTTCCCTTTTTTCAAGTTTTTCCACCCCAAGAAAGAGGATAGATTAACGAAAAAAAGGGAACAAAAAACGCAATCGGAGACTGCTCTCGCTCGCACACGCGCGAACACGGGGCAGGCATTGAACGGTGATAATCAAACGAAGACCATTTTTTCGCGTTTAATTTTCGACCGTTCAATCTACGTTCCGCGTTCGCGTCAAGTCAGGAATCGCACGCATAAGCAAGAGAGGAGGATTATTTTTCTGGATTTCTTCCAATTTCCTCCCTCGTGTTCTCCCCTCCTTTTCTCTCTCCTGCCAAAAATCGACGACAAATCGCGCTCAAAAAAAAATCAAATCATTTTTCGGAAAACGAGATGGCTACCACGTACGCGCAGCGACAGCTTGCGCGCGAACGCCGGTTCTCACGGAGACCTTGGAAGATTTCCTCAAAGAAATCTTCGGCGCAACGGCAGCGCGGGCTGAAAATTGAATAGCAGACATTGAATTTGTTTGCTTTTGTGCGTAAAAGTGTGAAGCAACTGGAGCCTTGGAATTTTTTTTTTGCAAGGGAAGGAGCAAAAAAGTGGATGAAGTTGAGATGCATCGTTGTCGTGGTCGTCTCTCTCTCTCTCTCTCTTCTCTCTCTCTCTCTCTCTCTCTCTCTTCTCTTTCCCCAAAAAGTAAGTATTTTACCAAAACAAAAACCAAAGACACTTGAGAGAAAAAAATCAAGAAAAGGGAGCGCGGGTCCTTTAGGATTCACTCTGTTATTACACAGCTAATGGTATTATTAAGAGGATTTTGTCGAGTGATTCCAACCGAACGGAGAGGATTCCTCTACGAAGCTATCGTATCCTTTGTTCGTATCTTTATCGAAAAAGTCTCGAAACGATGTATACTTCGGCGTCCAATCTAACGCTTTTTCAGTGCCTTTGCACGTCATTCGACGCCCAACCGGACCTTCACTTTTCGTAAACTTAGGCTTAATATGCTTTTCTTCGCCGTCGTCGTCGAAACATCCAGATTCTAAAGCACAAGTGGCGACATCCTCACGAGTGATGGGATGACCGTCACATCCGAGAAAAATGTTTCTTTGCGCATCCTCTCTCAGCAACACTTTCACGACCAAATCAGCCGCATCTTCGTAGTGTATGCAGTTCACCAGCGCGTCTGGACGCGAATCGATGGTACCCGCTTTTATGAAATACGTGTGCGCACCTCGCGACGAGTGGTATAAACCGGCTAAGCGCAACACAGCTGCTCTATTTTTATAATACTTATCCTTTCCTTCTTCTCTTTCGTTGTTGTCCCTAATTTCATTTTCTTTCTTTCTATTCTCGTGTTCGAAAACCACATTCTCGGCATTTAATAATCGATCTGCACGTGGATTTTTGCCTAGATTCAACGTTGCCGTATCGTCGTCACAATCGATGTTATCTGGAAACACCGCGCTCGACGACGTGAAGCAAAATCCAGAGTGACGGTTCTTCCCATTCCATTTTTCCAACGCTTTCTTGATTTCTCCGGGATAATCGTCCGAACCACTTGGAGGTGCTGAAAACACAACGTACGGGAACGATTTAGGATCGAAATATTCGAACGCGCCTTCTGTTCTTGCGGTTATTCCCATTTTTTCTAATCTTTCGTGATTCTTCGTTGAGTTTGTTTGGCCAACGACGATAGCCGCCGGGAACATCTCCAACCACTTTTGACAGACCAAGGAACCTAACACGCCTGGGCCAACGACTAATAAGTTTCGGCAATCGGGAGTATCGTATAATCTTAGAGAAGAACGCATGAGTTGGTCCGCGTCCCAGTCATTCTCATTCGTGACTTTTGCCGCGCCTTCTGTGTTGGACGCTGAAGATGAAATGCTGCGACGTGTCTTCGTTTCTTGCCGTCTTCGTCTCGTCGGAGCCGTCGTACGATGCTCCCGAAAAAAATGAGTCCTGGAAGACGTCGTGGTGGCCGTCGTACTCGTTTTACCACCGCGAGTGAGGATCGCAGACTGTGGTGCTCGTGTTGCACCACCACAGCGAGAGTGCGACGACGCAGCGATGCGTGTATTCATCCGGCGGATCTCTCTTCCTTTTTTTACTCTCGATGACTTTACTTTGAGGATATGGAGGATGTGCGAAAGAGAGCAAAAAATAAATAAGGACGAAGGAGGAACGCCCCCTTTTTTGCACAAGACAAACAAGCACAAAAAAAGGACGTGCTTTTTTAAAAATTTTGGAGGACAAAAACAAAAAAAAAGCACCTCTTCTACTCGTTCTTCTTCTCTCTATTGATATACGTAAGTAGCAGCACTTATTATATACGTAGTATATTCAACAAAAAATGGTACTGGTATGGTACAAGTCTTCTACCTAGTTAATAGTAGTATTGATGTTGTCGGTGTTCAACTTGGCGAGCTTCTCCACAATCTCCACGCACTTGTTTTTGTACTCCTCCTTCGCTTGCAACTCGTCTTGGCTCTCGTGCCACTTCAAACGCGTGTCGTCGAACAACTCCGGGTCCAATTCTTGCAACATTTTACGAACGTTAATGGTCAAACCGTTCACGGAGGCGTTCCAGTGCGTCATCGCCGTCCTTTCCAAGCTTCCGAACACGATTGGGACGATCACGTGTCTATTCTGTGCTACTAAGTTGACGATGTAATCGTTGTTCCACAGGAAAAGCGCACGTTCAGAAACTTGAAAGTGACTGGACTCAACGCATCGCGATATTTGCTGAAACAACGGAATCATCGTCTTAGTAAACTCCTGCGGCTGTGTTAATTCTAAAACTTCCTCCAACTCGCCTAAAAATAAGACTTCCTTTTGAGAGTTTGTTACCGGCCAATACTTCAATAATCCTTTCAACACCGAATCTGCCAAACGCGGATCTTTCTCCACAAACTGCGTCACGCAGTATAACAATTGCTGATGATACATCGCCATGCACTTTGGCTTGTGCAAAGGCAGCAACGCGCGGACGAGAAATTTTTTGTGTTCCTCCTTCAAAGGTAACGCGAACCCATTGATGATCGATCCGAGAATTTCCAGCAACTCTGCAATGCCGTTGTGCTTTTCCGTTTCGTAAATGAATCTAAAAAATATATTGTTGATGGCTTTCCGAATGAACGGTCGATGCACCATGAATTTACCGTAAATTCTGTGCAAAATCGTTTTCAAGTAATCCCGCTCTCTCGGATCTTCTGAATCAAACAATTCTAAAAGTTTCAAAACGAATGCGTTGTCCACATATTTTTTCCCAATCTTCGCGTCAACTTCGTTGGACACCACGCATCTCAAAAGAAACTCGTAGACGATTTGTAAGTGCGGCCAAGCTGGTTCTAACTTTGGTTCTTCTTCTTCGGGATCGAAATGTTCTCCAGCAGCGTTTCCAGTTTGTTCCGAGCTTCTCGGCGGCAACGCGCGAAAGAGATTGCATGAAAGCATATACATGACATCGTCAAACACCTTGTCCGTGAACTTTGCCGTATTATCTTGATTGACATAATCTCCGAGTTCTAACAGCGTTTGTCTTTTGATTTCCTTCTCTCGAACGTGCGAAGTTGGATCTGTAAAATCAAACACGTACGAGCACAACTGTAACTTTTTACGAAATAAACTTTGTCGCTCCGAAGCCGGCACGTCTCGAAACAGAAATAAAGGTCGGTTTTTATCGTACAACTCCTCTAATGGAGCGATATTGTTCTTAGCATTATTATTATTTATCGTCGTCGTCGCGTCTCTCTTCTTATTTGAGTTCGAGGAGGATGCCGTCAAAGAGGATTGATCTCTCTCTTCAGGAGAATTTCCTCCTTTGGCAGTATTTTCTCCCCCTTGTTGAGACGAAGGTGCCGCTTCTCCTCCTCCTTGTTGAATCGTCGTTGTCGTCGTGTTGTTGTTGAAAGAGTTCTTCCGTCCAACCATGGACAACTGCTTCTTCACGTTCTTCAACATGTTGCGAACCGTTTTTGTCTTGTTCTAATTTCAACTCTCCCTCGAAGAGTGCGCGCTCCTCGCAAAGATTTCTTCTTCTTTGATCGACGGAACGACGACGACTCACCAAAATTCTCCTCCTCCCTCTCTTCGGTCCACTTCTTCCTCCTTTTCTGCGCGAGAGAGGGAAGGAGGATGTCCTGTTCTTCCCTTTCTCTTCTCTTCTCTTCTCTTCTCGACGACGACGACGACGACGCGCTTCTCTTCTTATTCTTCTTCTTCTTCTTCTTCTTCTTCAAAGGGTTCTTCGGTGTCGTTGTTATCATCATTATCTACTTCTACTGATTCTTCTAAATCTTCGTCTTCATCTTTTCGTTTCCAGAGCACGCCATTACTGCTACCAGAACTAGTTGTATTATTAGCAATGCTTTGTCGTCTGGTAATATCACTTTTGTTCTTCTTGGTAGTACTACTCATCATCGGCGG
>VIAV01000055.1:0-17907 GCA_009618065.1 Bathycoccus sp. SAG4 | reverse complement strand
GTAAGATTTTAGGACGGCTTCGATTGCGAACGATCGATTTAATCATGCTGCATTGGCCTGGAGTTTCGAAAGTATCTCCAGACTCGGAAATACACAAAGAGAAAAGAAAAAACGCGTACAGAGGGTTAGAGAAATGCCTGAAAGAAGGCAAAATTCGAGCGATTGGCGTGTCCAACTATCACGTCAGACACCTGGAAGAACTGTTGACGTATTGCGAGATTCCACCAAGCGTGAACCAAATCGAAGCGCATCCGATGTGGCCACAAGAAGAATTGATTGACTTTTGCGAGAACAAAGGAATCACCGTCGTGAAATATTCGCCGTTCGGTGGAGGTGGGGCGCCTCTGTTGGACGACGAGTTCGTTTCGAGTCAAGAAAGGGAAGTCGCCGACGTCACCGACGACGACGAACAGGCTTGGAAACCATCGCAGATCCTCTTAGCGTGGAGTTTATTGCGCGGAGGACGAAAAAACAGAGATAACAACACGACGTTGTGCGGCGCAGTCGTCGTGAAAGCGTCTTCGAAGGAACGAATGTTAGAAAATTACAAAGTGCTCGAGAAGGACTTTTCCAATTCGAAATATTTGTCGCGGGCGTTGAAAGTTTGGGATTCCGTGAAAACGAGAAAGAAATTCGCCTGGGATTCCGATTGCGTTACATGATGAATGCATCTTATCTCGCGATGAGTGACGAGAAAGAAAGAAAGAAAGAAAGAAAGAAAGAAAGAAAGACGCGTTCTTTGTGGAAAATGTTGAAAAATGTTGAAAACTATTTTGATTTCGAGGCAAAATTGTTCGAGGCAAAATTGTGTGTAACTGACGAATTAGCAAAAAAAATAAATTAATCTTCAGAAACGAAGCAAAGTCGACGGAAAAGTTCATGTTTGATACCACGATGTTACGGATGGTACGTCTGCGAACGCTGTTCTGCGCGACACTGGTGTTTCTTTGCACGCACGCTCTGTCTCCCGTTCGAGGTAATGGCGGGGAAATGTCGCCGTCTTCATCGCCACCGTCGCCTCCACCGTCGCCTCCACCGTCGCCGCCTCCCTTGAATAAGTTTGGGAAGAAGATACCAGTCCCAGGGGGTGATTTTCTCAATCTCATCTGCGAGTGCTTGAGAGAAGATCCCGTGAAGGGTAATTGCCCCGAAGTTGGCTACACTGAGCGAAACGCCGATGGAGATATTTACGGCGTTCTCTCGAATTGGGATACATCTGAAATTACAGATATGAGCGACGCATTCTCGGGAGATCGCTTAACGAAAAGCGTGGGAAACGGTTGTGATTTACCAAGTGAAGTTAAAGAATCGTTCAACCCGGATTTGTCCTTATGGGACACGTCGAGCGTAACAGGTTTTTCCCAAACTTTCAAGGATCAATCTGCGTTTTGGGGCACTGGTTTGAAATTCTGGTCAGTTTCCCACGCTGAAGACTTCTCGAACGCGTTCAAAGGTTGCGCATCTTTTGTCGAACCCATCTCATTTTGGAACGTGGAGAAAGCTGGTGATATGCGTGGAATGTTTTCTGGTTGTTCGAAATTTAACGCCGACATTTCTCTCTGGAAAACGCATCGAAATGAAGACATGGCTCACATGTTTTCGGGGTGTACAAAATTCAACTCAAACCTAGCTTTCTGGGATGTTTCTAAGGTCGTAGACATGGAAGGATTGTTTGCAGGAGCGAGTACCTTTAACAAACCGATTGGCTATTGGGACACTTCAAGTGTGACCAAAATGTCACACATGTTCGAAAACGCCGAGTCATTTAACCAAGACGTTTCAAAATGGGACGTTGACTCCGTTACGCATGATCATTTTGAGAACATGTTTGCCGGAGCTCTCGCGTTTAACAGGAAGTGGACATGCGAAACCGAGGCAAGCGGCCCGCCGGATACGTGCGAACTGAAAGAGCCTTACTTTTTCAACGCCCTTGGTAACAAAATGTTCAGTAATAGAGTCGAACTCAACAAGGCGGTTTGTGACTGTTTAACGGAAGAACCAATTCGTGGTATCTGTACTGAGTATGCGCGCGAGAGCGAGTATGGCATCCTTCCGTATTGGGACGTTTCGCGATTGACTAATTTCCAAGGTAGTTTTAGTGCAGAACGTATTTTGATCGCACCTTACTGTAGTGGAGTCACAGAACAGTCACTGTCACGCTTTAACCCAGATTTCAGCTATTGGAACATGGAGAAGGCAGAGGATGTTAGCGGCATGTTTCGTTCCTTACCGAAGTTTGAAGGAAAAGGTTTGAAATTCTGGGACGTCTCGAGCGTCATTGACATGACCAGAATGTTCGATGAATGCGACGTATTCAACGAACCCATCGGGTTGTGGGACACGAGTAGTGTGACCGAAATGTTGGCAATGTTTAGAAAAGCCAGGGAATTTAACGCCGACATTTCGAAATGGAACGTGGAAAAGGTTATAAATATGGGGGAGATGTTTCTCAACGCCGGGGAATTTAACGCCGACATTTCGAAATGGAACGTGGAAAAGGTTACAAACATGGAGGAGATGTTTACAAACGCTAAGAAATTCAAGGCTGATATTGGCGCCACTTGGTCGGGAGTTGCGGCAACGACGGAACAAGACAGCATTTTCTTCGGCGCGGACGCTTTCAACGAACTCTACGAGTGCGACACTCCTGACAACGGTCCGGTATCATCCTGCGAGAAAGTGAGACCTCCTTCTCCGTGGCGTTGCGATTAGCGACGAACGATTGTACGCGACCATTACTATCCCGAATACGACTGTTTCAAAAGACAGCACAAGCGCTTCCATGACATAAATAAACGAGTCCACGGAAAGACAATAAAAAAGATGAATGTAATTATGAAAATACTGCTACCGATATTTTCGCATGTGTGTGTGTGCGCGCGCTCGTTCTCTAACACGTTTTTTTTCTCTTTGTCGTAGTAATACTCTTCAAAACTGTTCTGCCGCTCTTCGGATTTTTTCCTTTTACGAGAGAAAGGACTCTGAAAAACACGGCACTTTTTGGCCCGACCAAAAAAGAAAGACTCCGAACCCGCTTTTACATCTGCAAAGGAAGGAAAGCATGTCAGACGACGAGTTTGCGGAGTTGAAAAAGAAGAAGAAGAAAAGCAAGAAGGTTGATTTCGACGCCTTTGAAGAGGATGGGGCGTCTGCCGGAAAGGACGGCGTCGCGGCTGCCACGGAGAAAATAGAAGATTTGGATCGTACGTTTTTCGTTTGGGGAAGAAAAAGCCCTCTTCTCTCTCTCTCTCTCTTTCTGTTTCAGCGCGCTCGCGTGTTTGTGGTGAACTCGGATCGCGGCTCCGTTGGGCGTTCTCGGTGTGAGCGTCGCGGAGTATCGCGCCGTTTGTATCTCGCTCGTTCTCTCGCGTTTGATTCGCGCGCGTGCACGCGACGGTGTACTCGTACTCACGCACATTTTTATCTCTCCACGAATCCTTTCACAAATGCAACAGTCGAAGAGTTTGGGAAGAAGAAAAAATCGAAAAAGAAGAAGAAGCTGGCGTTATCGGACGACGAAGAAGGAGGAGAGAACGAGGATGGCGGAGGCGCGACCACGTCTTCCGGCGGTGGCGTTCAATCCGGGTTAGGTCTTCCTTGGGACGGATCCGATCGAGACTACCACTACGACGAACTCCTCGGTCGCGTCTTTGGTATTCTCAAAGAGAAGAATCCGGCGTTGTCAGAGAAGACGAAAACGATTATCAAACCGCCACAAATTGCGAGAGAAGGGACGAAGAAGACGGTGTTTGCAAACTTGATGGAGATTTGCAACGCGATGCACAGACCGCACGAACACGTGACGCAGTACATGATGGCGGAACTTGGGACGACTGGGACTTTGGACGGTCAGCAAAGGTTGATTATCAAAGGGAGATTTTTGCCGAAAGTATTTGAAGGTGTTTTGAGGCATTATTTCATCGATTACGTGATTTGCAACATGTGTAAGAGTTCGGACACGCAGTTAGTGAAAGAAGCGACGACGAGATTGAGTTATTGTAGGTGTCAATCGTGCGGAGCATCTAGGTCGGTGGCGAATATTCAGAAAGGTTACACCGCAGTTGGCAGAGGCGAGAGAAGAAAAGCAAGAGCGATGGGGACATAATCGATGTCTTCGTCGAGATTGTCGTAAAGATTTATATATCGATAAACATGTTGTATTAGAAGAAGAAGAAGAAGAAGAAGAAGAAGAAGAAGAGAAGCATCATCGTCGTCGTCGTCGTCGTTACAAAGTTTCAAACTCTTTGGCTATTTGTTCATCCGTCATTTCTTGCTTCGCCGAACATTTGTTATATGTCAAATCCACAGACATTTTACATACCCACTTATCGTCGTCGCCGAGATTGGCGATTGACTTTTCAGGGACTCGTCTCCATTTGGAACATTCGTCGCACTGTACCCACGTTTGTTTGACGATGGTTTTCGTCGCTGATTTACCAGAATTCGGCGGCGTGTTGCTGCTCGTTTTCGCCCTCTTCGAACCTTTCCCGCCTTTGTTCGATCCGGGTTTCGGAGGACTAACATGAACTCTTTGCTTACCACCCCACCTAACGGTTTGCATACTCAACTGTAAGGTTTCTCTGCTTCCGTCGTCGTATACAACTTCGTGCTCACCCGTATCTGCTCGGAACGATTCAATCACTGCGTTGAAAAAGGTCTCTTGTACCGGCCAAAAAACTTCAATAAGTCTCCCGACAGAGTCCACGCCGGTTTGCGCACCAATCGTCTTCAGCCATTTTCCCATCGTCTCTTGGGTCACTGCGTGTTTCCCAACTAACCGCAACGACTGGCGCCACTTTTTTGCGGAACCTTTACCGCCTAAACGTTCAAATTCAGTTGCTGGACACGTGTATTCGGATATTCTGCACTTAAGATCGCCAGATTCTCGGCGAAATGCGGCGTAACGAACGAGTTCCTCACCGCGGCGTCCTTGCGGCAACAAGATGCCTCTCATGCCACCAACAGCGACTGGAATGGGAGGCAAAGCAAAAACTAGCCCACCATCTTCAGAAGGCGGTTCCGGGATCCCCTCGTATGGTTCCCAGATGGATGGTAAATATCTCACGGTTAAAAGAGGCAAGAAGAAACGCTGCGTCAAATTTTCCTCTACTTTTTCATCATTTTCGCCGTCTGAAGATGATGGGAAGAGAGTTGGGCTTTTGCGCGGCGTGGGGTATTTGAACGTCACTTCGTGTTCTCCGGTAGAGTTATCAAACGCAGTCACCGTAGCTAGTCGCCATAAACCGCGCGTTGGAACGAGAATTTCAATAAACTTCCCGACGGCTTCATTACCGATGCTCGCCCCTTTCGATCTCAGAATATCTTTGACATCCATCCTAGACCCCGCACGTTTAGCAGTTTCGAGCCATTTCGAATCGTCATCTACAAACTTTTCGACAGGAATAATCTCGTGCAAATTCACCTCGGTGATTGGTGTCGGCTGTTCTGGAGCTTGTGGAGGTTTTGGTTTTCTAATCAGTGCGCGTTTCGTCTTCTTTATTCCTTCCATATTCGCATTTTCTTCCTCTGTTTTCAACGAAGGCTCTGCATCAGACTCGAACTCTTTCTTTAACTTTTCCTGGGCTTTCATTGTCTTCTCTTCTTGGATTTCTTCTTGCTGCTCGGCGTATAGCTTGCTTTGCACCTGGAACGTCTCTTGTGCCAATGCATACCCTTGTTTTGCTTTCTCGTACGCTTCTTCCTGTTCTAAAACGGCGCGTTCACGTTGTTCTTTGAGCTTTTTAAACTTTTCGTCACTCATTTTCGTATACACGCTTCGTCCACCATTGCATAAATAGCCAGATTTATCCTTGTACTCCATTGGAATGGCGACGCTTTGAACGACGCATTGCGCGCCCAACTCGGCTTCGAGTTCTATAGCAGCTTGAGTCGCTTCGGCAACAAAATCGCGCCTTTTTATCCTGGAGTTTTTCTTTTGGCGCCCTTGTATCAATTGATCATCTTCCTGTTTGTTATTTTTGTTGTCGTCTTTGTTCTCGTTTTCATCGATATCGTCCTCTCCTTGTGCGCTTTTACGCTTTGATCCCGATTTAGGACCGAGCTTGAGCCGCTCGATTTCTTCGTCGTTTTCACCCCGAACGTCGACTTCTGCATCTAAAGCCGCAGACTCGACAAGAAATTGTATTATGTTGTTACGTTCGACCGCTCCAGCAAGTAATTCGTCTTTATGTGGCGGAATTTGTTCGAACAAACGAGTCTTTTCTTTCAACGGTCCAGATCGCGGCAACTCTCCTTCGTCATAAAAAGGCACATTCCACGAGTACAACTCGTTCGCGTTCACGCCAATAGCGGCAGCAACCCCATCGATGGTATCCTCGGGCGCGGAATAATATATTCTATACCCAGATTCCAAAGCTTCCTCGCCGTTTAGCGTACCTCTCGCGTTCATGTCGATTCCATCTGCAACCCACGCGCCACCGATGCCTCGAGGTCCTCCTCTTCCTCCTCCGGACACATCTTTATTGTTGTTGGCTCGCGAGCGACTACGTGCGGATGGAATACTTTCGTACGGCAATTTTACAGGAAGAGCATCGGGGAACCGGAATTTATTCAGACAGATGAACAACCACTGGCGAGTGCCGTCTTCGTAGCGAATTTCATGTTCGCCAGAATCGGCTTTGTACCCAACAAACTCGCAAAATTTATACGTTTGCATATCATCTGACCATATCTCAGCGGGAAGTCCAACGACATTCGCGCGCCACGTGCCACCTTCATCACGTAACCATTTGCCGATAGGCATACCTCTTTTTAATTCATCTGCTTCGAGTTCTTCGATTGGGTAACCGCTATGTATACGTATGGATTGACGCCACTTTCGTGCGTTGCCGCGTCCACCTAAGCGCTCGAACTCAAGGGCCGTGACGAGTTGTTCCTCAGAAGTTACGTTCCCTTCCTTGTCTTTCTTGTAAACCATAACGTTTTCATCGCCTCTTCGATCTCCTGGACGCATAAACCCTTCCATTCCTCCGCATTGAACTTTGACTGGAACTTTTTCCATGAGGAGACTCTTCTTATTAGCTTTTCCCGTACCCTTATCATCTCCCATGTCACCGTCTATTGCTTCAACTTCGTCGACAGGTTCGATTGAACATTCAACTTTTTTTAGCGCATCCGGAATTTTAGCATCTTTTCGTAAACGAACGGAGCATAAATCCAGAATTTCTGGCCATTTCTCGTGTAATTTCGATTCGATGAATCCATCGCGTTCTAAAGTAACAATCGCCAAGTTGTATCCGAGAGCGTCGCCAAATTCATCGTGGGTCCACATCGCGCGAGCGTGGTCTAAAGTAACCGCATCGTGTGCACGACAAACTCTTGCCATTAAAACTTTGATTTCTGTCGAAGTTATAAACGCTTCTTCCTCTTCTTTTCCTCCTTCACTTTTCTTTGTCGTCGTGATGGCGTTCATTTTTCGTCTGCGCTCACCGAGCGTTTTCAAGATTGCATTTCTAATATTCGTCACTTTTTCTTCGTCGATTCGACCTTTATGTGGCAAAACTACGGGAAGAGGCGCTCCTCTTCGAGCAATAGAGCCTTGGCCTCCAGAGGCTAAGCCATATCGCAAGAGATCGTACCCAGAAGCAGGTGCACCAGTTTCGCGTCTTTCTAAGCGACGATTGCGTTCGTTCGAACGGATCCGTTCCTTTTCTTGTTCAATCTTAGCCAATTCTGCGTTTTCACGTTCGCGCACTTTCGCCATTTCTTTGTTTCTTTCCAAGTGAGGACGAACGCGTCGAAACATTTCGGCCATAATTTTATCGCGTTCGGCAGGATCAATATCTTTTTGTCGTAAAAGTTTCAGAGGTCGCCCGAAAACGCATGGATCTTTCGGGTTGATATTTGCGTCTTGCGCGTTTGCACTTTCATTCTTTCTTTTTACTAAGCCGGCAGCCGCAGCAGCTTCCGTTGCTTTGCGCTGTTCGAGCAAGCGCTGTGCTCGCTCTTTCTCGGATATTTCTTCTAAAGTTTTTGGTGGCGATTGCATCCAAAGTTTCGTCCGTTCTAAAAATTGCGACTTGATTGAAATGCTCGGATATTCTGCCTTGTTCCATAAGACGATATCGCGCGCGTCTAATCCTCGCTCTCTGGCGATTTCATCGATGCTTTCGTTCTTTCTCGTGTAATAAGCAACAGCGCCTCGAATCATGGCATCTTCGCCAGCTTCGGGAGTCTCTTCCTCTCCTATGTCATCTTCTATCGTCGCATCGTTTATCGTATCGTTTTCTACCTCTTCCAGCTTCTTTTTCTTTCCTTTCTTTTGGTTCTTTTTCGGACCTTCCGTTCGCAACAAAAAGTGAACGAGGTCCGTAAACGTGGCGTAAGCCAACGCTTTCACTGAACCATTACCTAACGGCAACTCGAGTTCTGTATCGCGATCCTCGATCCAAACGTCTGTGATCGCAACTTTTTTACTCATTTTCCATCCAGGAGCATTTACACCATTTCCATGTTTGCCATTGGGATCGTCGTATTTATTAATCTCCTCGTGTTCTTCACCAAACTTTTGACAATCCGCATCGCATCGAATAAAGCACGCCTGTGCCGGATGTATCTGTCCTAAAGATTGAAATCGTTTACATTTACCTATAATCTCAGCACCTTGCGGTAAATGGTCTTCACAGTAGGCGCGTGTGCAACATTCGCATCGAAACAACAAACCACCGACGGCAGCGGACTTCCGGCCGCATTCATGGCACGAATGGTGCGGACATGACCATCTCGCCGTGCGACCAATTTCTTCCATGGTGTATCCAATGCACTCAGGATGTACAGAAACTGGACACAAGTCGCAACAGACGATTTGGCCACCGTCCCAGCATGCTTGACACGTGTACGAGTGACCATAATCTCTCCCCGCAACTTGACCGCGAGAACGTTTTCCGCCTTGTAATCGCGCTTGACTTAACCTCGACTCTTTCGCGTTTACGGAAGGCTCACCAGATTGTAAATCGTAATTATTTGATTTCAACACGGTAACCATACCTAGACCGTGACCACCATCGACTTGCATAGTCGTCGTCGTTCGGTTACGCCTACCAGAAATGATGTTCTTTTGAAACTCCTTTGCAATTTCTTTCAAAGAAGTGTTCTTTTTCATCTGAACCAAGGATGGATCCCCAACGGATTCGGCAATCTTTGCCGGCATCATAAATGTTGACATGGGCGTTTCTTCAGCTTTGCCTTCAACGAAATCAGTCGCTGAAAACTGCGTGTCTTCTTTCAGAGTTTGTATTTCTTTTCGTTTGCGTTCACCCTCCTCGCTTCGATCCATAAGCGCGGTTAACTCTTCATCCGTCGGCGGATCGCCGGAGTCTTTAGAGAAGACAGCGTCGACACCAAAACGCAACATGGCGTATAAATCGTTTTTATCTAGCGCTTCCATAGACTCTGCAGCTGCAGTTGAGCCTCTGGAAACCATCTGTTCTAAGAATAGTTTTTTCTCCGCGCGTTGCGTCATTCGTTCCTCCACGGTGCCTGCTGTGACTAATCGGTAGATATGCACCGGTTTCTTTTGGCCGATACGATGGCCCCTCGCCATCGCTTGCATGTCTACTTGAGGGTTCCAATCGCTATCAAACATGACGCACGTATCCGCCGTTTGCAAGTTTACACCCAAACCACCTGCACGAGTACTCAGAAGAAATGCAAACAAAGGCGAATTTGGAAGGTTAAACGCCGCAATATCTATAGATCTCTGCACTCTATTGGTAGAGCCATCGAGTCTCGCATACTGATGGCCTCGCAAATGCAAGAAATCCGCTAATATATCCAACATAGATGTAAATTGTGAGAAAATAACCACGCGATGGTCATTTTCTTTCAATTTTATCAGAATACGATCTAATACCGATAATTTCCCTGAGGCTTCGATGATATCTTCTAAAGTAACGCCCTCATCATGGATATCCGGCGAAAACAAGTACGGATGATTGCAGCATTTTCGCAATTGCATCAACAGCGAGTTTAATTTACGCCAATCGCCACCACCGTTACTAGATTTTTCCTTTGCGTCCTCGCCGGCGACTCCGGCGAGTTTTTTGTCCTTTTCTGAAGCCGCCGCTTCGAGCGATTGCAAAGCGTTCGATTCGCGCATGAGCAAGCGCCTGTACCAAAACGTTTGCGCCGCGGATAAAGGGCACATGATTTTCGTTTCAACTTTTGGAGGTAACGAAACTTCCACTTCACCCTTGACTCTTCTCAAGACGAATGGACGCATCAAATAGTGCGCCTTCTCGAGTAATTTTTCGTCGACTTTATGCTCTTTTGTGTTCAAGTTAAAAGCGCGATCGAACGGCTCCGAGGAAGTAAACACATCTGGGTGAAGGAAAGATAAGAGCGCGTATAACTCGTGCAAGTTGTTCTGCACCGGCGTTCCGGTCAAAAGGATGGTGTGTTGACGATGAATGCGCTTCAAGACCTGATGCGCCGTCGTCTCTTCGTTCTTCACCTTATGCCCTTCGTCTAAAATGACGCATCTCCAGTACACTTTTTGCGTCAAAGCGAGCGAAAAAGACGGGTTACACGCCATTTCATACGTCGTTAAAGCGACATCGTATATTTCTGTATTTATTACGACTTCTTTTCGTAGTCTTTGACGTTCGTTTTCATCCGTACTGTGTAATCGCACGACTCTTAATTTTGGACACCATTTCGCGAGTTCGTCCATCCAAGAACTCAACACCGAAAGAGGGCAGACGATCAAATGCGGTCCTTTTACCCCGCGCATTTCTTTAATGCACGCGATAAACGAAATGGATTGCAGTGTCTTTCCCAAACCCATCTCGTCGGCCAAGATGCACGAACATCCTTGATCGAACATTCGTACTGCCCACCTCAAACCTTCCAGCTGGTATTCTCTCAACACCGCGGTGATCGATGCAGGTTGATTCTCGACCGGCATCAAAAGCTTATCGCTCGGTTCAAATTTTTCTGCTCTCTCCTCTAACGCTTGCACGGCTTTCTCTTCCATGAATGGTTTCAAGTGCGAGATTTGTTGATGTAAATACTTGGCTCGTTTTGAAATCGCCAACTCAATGTCCTTCTGAATATCTTTCTTATTGACCGCCGTCGCTTCTTCGTCGGCGGTTAAAACTTTTGGTTTTCTCGGTTTCGTCCTCGTGTACGGTTTCCTCGGTTTCTTTTGTTCGAACACGTACGACGTGCGAGTTAATCGTAGTTCTCGACCACCTCCTTCGTTCGTCGCTTGACTACCATCGCCTCCGCCTAACTCACTCGAAAACACGCTCGGTTCGCCTTCGGTTAAACTATAGTTGTTTGAACGCAACACAGGTTGCCCGTCAATCATAATCACTCTCGCTTTCGTCACGCGAGACGTCCGGCGTCTCCCTCCCTCGTCCTCTCCTAACGCCGCTTTCAATACGTCTTCTGGAATTTCAGACGCCACCGCCGGATCGATTATTTGTTGATGTTCTCGTTGACGCGCATCGTTCGCCGCCATCTTCTCCCCTTCTTTTTGTTGCACATCAGGTGAAGCAGTTGCTCGAGCGACGGCCAATGCGGCGTCACCTGGCGTCGTCATTTTCGCACTCAACGGTAGGGATTACTCTTTTCTCTTGTTCTCGTTTCTCCTTCTTTCTGTCTGCTCCTCTCGCGTGGGCGCTCTATTCACCGACGACGACGACGACGAGAGCGACGACGAGAGCGACGAGAGCGCTACCTTTGCGTCTCGACGTCTCCCTCGAATCTCTTCAGTGCCTCTCTCCACTCGTCGTCTCTCTTAACTGTCCAAAACCTCAAGTCCTTTCAAACGAATTCGTACGCCGCTCTTCCCGACCAGCGCCGCGAACCGAAGAAGAACACCACGGACCTTCAACGATGTCGCTCGTTTCGACGCGACAGAGAGACGACGACAAAGGAGGTTCTTTTTGTGCGGCGCGCTTTTTGCAGGTATTGGTGGTACACCTCTTTTCCTTTATTTTTATTTTTATTTTTTTTTTGCCTTTTTTTTTCAGTCTTGTCTTTTTTTTGTGTCCTCCATCCGTCCGTCCGTCTCCATCCATCCTCTCATCCAAAGAGAGTGAAATAGAGAAAGATGCAGATGTCCAGACAAAAAATAATAATTGTGAAACTTTTGACATTTGAAGTCCAGATCGATCGAACGAGTTCGTTATTTTATTCCATCTTCTTAAAAAAATATATTCGTCGTTTGAGAATGAAATGCTACTATTACACGCGCGTCTTTTCGCGAAACGCTTTGCTAACTTTTCTACAAAGCACGCAAAAAATTTGGTACTCTTATGTCATATATTCTAGATTGCGTTGCCTAACCTATCGTAGGCAAACGTCTTGTCCATCCGCGTGGGATAAAATCGAGAGCGAGGCATGTACCCTTCGTTTTCGTACAAGGTCGCCGTCACGTCTTCGCTTTCCGCGAGCTCGTATAAATGAGGAAGCATTTCGAACAGCGCGTCATCGGCTGGGTCGTCGATGAAGGAAGAAACCGGTAAAGCATTTTGTGGATGGAACATGTAGGAATACGGAGAGTTGTCAATGATGATGGTTTTGTGCAAGTCGCGACCCAAACAGGTCAAGTCTTTGACGTAGTTCCCTTGGAACGGGTAACACGCGTCTCGAAATAATCGATGTCGAACGACTCCGTGGACGTCGAGTTTATCCATCAGAGGATTGGCGTATTTTGCTAACGAGGCAGTGAACACCACCAACTCGTATTTCTCCGCCATCTCGGTTAAGAACAAATCCACCCACGGCCTTTTCAACACGTACACGTCGGTTACTTTACCGTCGATTTCAACCGGGATGATATAATCCGGGTTTGGGACCGGTCGAAACGACGAGTGAACCAACGTTTCGTCTAAATCGAGAACCAAACACGGTTTACTCGTCGCGTTGCCACTTATCGGGTCTGTATACGTTTCTGGCGCCGGAAGAAAATACGCGCCCGTGTGCAATGTAAATCCTTCGCCGACGACGTTTGAGAACTGCGGTTTAAGACACGGAACTGGAACGCAACCGGCAACTGTCGGGGCTTTTTCTTCTTTCCTGAGTGGCGCTTTCGCATCTTCCCGTATGTTTCGTTGTTGTTTTGTGTTGAAGTTATTGGAGGTGCAGGAGGACGATGACGACGCGTTTGCGCCTCCGAAACACGTGCCAAAAAATCGGGCAAAAATGTTTCTCTTTATAACCACTTTTGTTGTCGATGTCGCGTTACTACCGATTCCTCTACTGCTACTGCTGCCGCTATTCATATCGATATTACTCGTTTCTTCTTCTTCTCTCGGTTCGTCCTCGCCTAAGAACTGCGTGATGACGTCTTCGCCTTCTTCTTCTCGTTGGTGTCCCATCAGAAGCCTGGACGATTTTCCCATCGGCGTCCCACTCGGACTGTCTCTTCTCGGCGACCATAAACTCCCTCTCGCTGGAGTGAGGTTCATATTCTTCGTTTCCTTTTTCTTCTTCTTCGTTTTCTTTTTCTTCCGTGCATTTAACGAGGACGAGGTGGACGAGGAGAGCGGTTCGTTTTCGTCCTCCTTTTCGTCTCCTTCTCCATCGGTGTTCCCGTTGTCGTCGTCGTCGTCGTCGTTGGTCGTTTTGTTCGATGATGATGATGATGATGATGATGATGGACCACCTCTCGAAAAGGCCCCGCGCCAGGACAACACCTTTTTCGATCCTCCCCCCGTGCCGTCGTTCTCGTCGCGCAAACGCGACGACATAAACGACATCGACGCGCGTCTCGAAGATCCAACTCCTCAAATCGGACTCCGTTCCACGACGTGCGTCCTCCTCCTCCTTCTTCTTCTTCTTCTTCTCAAATTCTTTCCGTGTTTTTGGGTGTTTTTCGATACGGCGACTTTTTGTTTTTTTTTGTTGTTGTTATTTATGTAGGAGAAGAGCTCTGTCGTCTTGTGTCTACGTCTCGTGTTGTGAGATTCCTTTTTTTTTGGGGGGAGAAGAAGACGAAGAGGCCTTTCTTTCTTTCTTAGATCAAAAAGGCTCTCGATTTTTCTCGAACAAAAAAAAAAGCAAAAAAAAAAATGTCCCCAACAACACAAAAAAGAATGAACTTTCAAAGAAGGTGGGTGTGTTGGAGAACCAATACTGCGACGACGATGACGATGATGTCGAGGCGCGGTTTTTGGACCCTCGAAGGGGGTCACCAGCAGCACCATCCTTACGACAGGTCGATGAAGAGACGACACAACAACGCGCGACGCGCGAGAAGGAACGTCGGACTGTGTGTTGCACCACCACGGGACGACGGAATCTTAACGAACTCTTCCACTGAAGAAGACGCGACGACGACGACGACGACGACGATACCACCAACACCGACGACGACATCCGAGGAAGGAAAAGCGAAAACGAAGCCACCGCATTTCGACGGACGAAACTTCCGGAAGAAACGAGACGAAGTGGATGAGTACAAACTCGTCACGCGAGAAGAAAAGGAAAGTTTAAGAGAGAAAGTCGTCAACCACTTGTGGCTGGCGCCGCTGACGAAAGGAGGCAACTTGCCGTTTCGACGACTGTGCGCGACGTTTCAAGCGAAAGTACTCGTCTCGGAAATGTCGTACGCGAGATTTTTAAACCGAGGAAGTCCGGTGGAAAAAACACATCTAAGAAGACACGAAACGGAGGAGATTTTCGGCGCGCAGATTGCGACGAACCAAATCGAAGAAGGCGTTCGATCGGCGAGGATGGCGTACGAGTATAACGCAGATTTTGTGGATTTAAATTGCGGGTGTCCAACGCACGAGGTTACAAAAAGAGGTTTAGGAGCACGGTTGTTACGGAAACCGGCAAAGTTAGCGAGATTGGTGGAAGGATTAGCGAGCGGATCGCCTTTACCTTTGTCGGTGAAGATTCGACTAGGCGTAGAAGACGATAAGCCGGCGTTAAAGTTAGCGGAGGAGATTGAAAACGCCGGCGCGAGCGTTTTAATCGTACACGGACGAACGAAAGAACAACGATACACGAAAAGCGCAAACTGGAATTTGATTGGCGAGATTAAAAATCGAAGTAAGATTCCAATCATCGGAAACGGGGACATTTTAACGTGGTACGAGGCGAGAGATAAAATGGCGCTGTCCAACGTCGACGGAGCAATGACTGGGCGAGGAGCACTTATAAAACCGTGGATATTTCAAGAGTTTTATACGAACACGTCGATTGAATTCACCGCGAAGGAAAGAATCGAACTCGTGTATTTCCGATTGACGACTTTTATGAAAGAATATTTCGGCGCAGACGCGATTGGAAAAAAAAGATTCGATTTATTCATGCCGTGGCACATTGGATTCTTTTGCAGATATCGCCCGCTAGATGAAGCCGTGTACAGGGAGAAAGCAAAATTGAGTCCATTATTACAAACACGATTAGATATAGCTTTAGAAAACGAAGGAACGATTGATGATTTGGAACCGCTTGAACGTCTTTTACGGTGCGTATCCGAGGAAGCGCACGCGGACATAGCGGAGATTTTATTCCAGAGCGAAACGAGCGACGAAGCGATTGAAAAGTTGACACGAATTGCGGAGTCATCGAAATTAGCCGAATACGAGTTCAGCGTATCCTCTCCATCTTCGTCGGGAAGAGAGAGCAGAGAGGTAGACGACGACGATATGCGAGGATGATATTTTTATTAACCACCCCCCTTATGTGAGAGTAGGAGTACTAATTCTAAAAATTCGCAACGCAACAACTTCTCTAATTATTAAACGCCTATTCTTTTCGTTGGTACTAAATTTACAGCGGAGCCACCAGGATATCCCATTCCTCGCGCAATTTCGTCGACTTTTTTTTGGTCAAATAACGTTTTACCGGCTTCTCCCGCCGCGAACGGTTGCGACATGTTCCTCATAAACGTCCGCGACACGGTCAACGCCATGTCCGTGCTCAAATTTAACAGCTCTTCAGTCATGTGATTGGATATCCATTTCGGCAGCTTAGATCTTTTATCGTGCGAATTATATCTTTTATCCGCAAAGACCATCAATCCATAATCGGCTTTGGAACGAATTACTCGACCGATGCATTGGGACGCTTGCCGAATAGCGTCAAACGTGAGAAAATCTTGCTCTTTAATTTGTAACGTCTCTCGTAAATACTCCAATCTCGCTCGTAAAATTCGAGACAACGTGTATTGGTAAGGCACACCGTACATGACTACCGCGCGTCCGTAATGTCGATCGAAATCGATACCTTCTGCAACTTTACCTCTCGCGACGGAGAGAAACACGGCACCTCGACCGGCATTACAGGCTCTGCGATAATTATCTAAAGCTAAGGATGTTTCGACGACGTCTTGCGTCTCCATAAAAATCAACTTGTGTTGCATAATCTCCCGTAAAATTCCAGTATCGTGCCATTTGGAGATGATGTTCTCCATGTACGAGTACGAGACAAAAAACGCAACGATACCGTCCGGGATGCTTTGCGCTAATCCCACTAAAACTTTTCCGTAATTTTGAATGACGTTTGGATCTTCTCTCATGTCAAACTTTGAGGAGATGTGTTGCTGATCCGCACCTCGAGTGATGACCATGGGACACAAACACTTTCGAGTTAACGTCATCATGAGCGATTTCATGACGTTTGGTTGAAACTTTAACAATCGAGGGTACAAATCAATCGGCGATAACGTCCCGCTCGTTATGAATACGGATTGATACTTCTCAAAGACTGGTTTCACCGCTAAAGAGGCGTCTAAACACGCGAGCTGCAAAACTGGATCGGGAATGTGTGGGTACCTCTCATCGTACGGTTCCATTATAATGGTGAACCCTTGATCGTAAGTTCCAATTAAAGTAGCAAAATCAGCGACGCTAGACAACGCGACAAACTCTTCCGTATCCACAATCTCTAAAGTTTTCAACAACGACGTCAAACGATCGTAACAAAATTTCAACGTTTTCGCGTCGACACCACCGCCAGCTTCGGATTTCTGTATGAACATCCTCGGTGCGGTTTGTACGACTGATGGCGCGCGTAACTCGTGGCGTAAAAATTCGACGAACCGGCGCATTATAGCCACGAAATGTTCTGCTCGTCGAATGTTACCCGGAATGACTTCTTGCACGACATCCTCGGAAATGACTGGATTTGCCATTAAATCTTCACCCCTTTGCCTTGAAATAGCGCCTTGGTTTGCTAAGCCAGACACCAATCGTTCGTATTCATCCTGTAACCGTTTTCTATCCGTTTGTTTCACTTCTGCTATTCTCGCGTTTAACGTCGTGATGTTTCTCTGCGCCGCATCTAACGTTTGCGAACGTAAATTTACCGACAAAGCTTCTATACAAACGTTATCGATGTTATGTGCCTCGTCGAAAACGACAATCGCGTTATCTTCGAAATCCCTCGAAACTAATCCCGCAACTTTCGGGTCTAACAAGTACTGATAGTTATACACCACCACGTTTGCTTTCTGTAACGTTTGTCGAGCGAGGAAATACGGACACCACTTCTTTTGCCGCCCAAGCTCTTTTAAATCTTGCAACGTATACACGCCCGTCGGCACGACCGCATCTTCACCAATCGCTTCTAGATCTTCGTAAAACTCACACAGTTTGCTTTTCCTATTCTTGATGTTTTCTACAACTGTTTTTGCTGTTTCTTGTTGCGCGCAGATAGTCTTTTGCTCTAAATGTATTATGACGACGACGACGACGACGACGACGAGGATGGTTTTTTTCTTTTTTTTTTCTCTTTGTTTCGTCTTTTTTTGTCTCCTCCTTTCCTTTCCTTTCAAAGGCATTCGGTTTTGTCAAACCACTCGTATCAAAAACAGTTGTTTGTTTGTTGTCGTCACTTTCTCTTTGTCACGAGTAAAATCGTCCTCCAAAATTGTAACAACAACAACAACAACAACAACAACAACAACAACAACAACAACAACAACAA
>VIAV01000054.1:0-18176 GCA_009618065.1 Bathycoccus sp. SAG4 | reverse complement strand
AAGGACAACGCTTTCTTCTCCGACACCACTCTCGATTGTCCTCCGTCTTGGTCGGTTTTGTTTCCTAAAACGATAAACGGAAAGTTCTCCGGGTCCGACGGCGACGCCTGCGCGAGAAACTCCTCCCTCCAATTTTCCAGGTTTTGAAAGCTCTTCTCGTTGTTCACGTCGTACACTAACACGCAGCAATCCGCGCCTCTGTAAAATGCCACGCCGAGCGATTGGAATCTCTCTTGTCCAGCCGTGTCCCATATTTGCATGGTGACTAAATTGTCGTCCACTTTCACTTCTTTCGTGAGGAAATCCGCCCCGATGGTGGCTTTGTATTGCTTCGAAAATTTTCTGTTCACGTATTGATTCATCAGCGACGTTTTCCCGACGCCGGAGTCGCCGAGGATGATCAGTTTCAGAAGCGTTCTCTGTCGTGTCGTAAAGAGAGAGAAAAAGAGAGGAAGACCACAAAAGTGTGTGTGAGCGTTCTCTCGAGAAAAGAGCGAACGAGAGGGACACGCGCGCGAGAAAAAAAAGGCACGCAGTTATTACACGTGTGGACGCATCGAACACGAAAAGAGCACAAAATTGGTAACACCAATCGCACACACATTCATGCGACCAACAAGTCTCCAATTGTCCACATTTGTACACCATCTCTCTGTATCTTTGGAGAGAGACACAAAGACACAGAGAGAAAGAGAGCGCGAGAAAAAATCAAAAATGTAATAAAAAAGGGAGGAGTAGACGCTCGAACCGACCTTGCGAGCGCTCATGACGCGGTGTGCTACCACCACCGTTCTTCCAAAGACGACAAAAGAGACAACGCAAGTAAAATGCTCTCTCTTCTCGTTTCAAACGCACTTTAGCAAAAGCGATTTTTGGTCTCTTTTTTGTGGTGTTGCGTGTCCAAAACGAAGAAGAAGAAGAAGAAGAAGAAGAAGAAGAACAATAAAAATAAAAATCGAGAGAGAGAGAGGGAGGGAGAGAAAAAAAAAACTGGATTGATACCCTAAACTGAGACTCGAAAAAAAATTTAAAAAAAAAAGACATATTTCGAGGACGAAGAAGAAGAGAGAAAGGAGAGTCGCATACTACTACTACGACTCATCACGCACCATGTCATCAAAAATGGACGACCTCGAAGAGGAGGAGGAGGAGGAGGAGGAAGAGGAGGAGGAAGAGATGATGATGAAGAGCGCGTTGCGACGAGACGTGGACGCGTTGCTCTCTCGAATCGAAGGGCTGAACGACGAGGCGAAAGGAGACGACGACGCGCTGACCAACGACGACGACGGGCAGTTGAAAATGGAGTTGGAATCGATCGAACGAGAGAGGGAACGCATTGGCGCGCTGATGATGATGATGAATGGGAAGAAGAAGAAGAAGAAGAAGAAGAAGAAGAAGAGCGAGAACGACGAGGAGACGCGAAGAGGCGAAGAAGAGAATTTTTTACTCGCGCGATTCGACGTCGTTCGAGGCGCGTCGTCTTCCGTCGCGGAGTATTTAGATTCCACCGTGCGAAATGTCGCAAGAAGACACGCGTTAACGAGAGACAAACACATCTTAAAAGAGTTAGACGAGTTCGTGGATAAAAACGTAGATTCGATCGAAACGAACACGATAAGAATGCAAGAGGTGGATAAAGAGAAAGAAAACCGGAGAGAGTGGGTGAGGAGGTTTGGAATAGAATCGATGATTGGATCAGATAGGGAAGAGGAACAGGCGCGAGCGGAACAGGCGTTGCGAGCGTTGGAAATTAATAGTAGTGGAAAGAGTAGCGGTAGGAACGTAGTAAAGAGTAGTAACGATATTATAGACGGCGAAAGGAATGTGAATATGCTTTTGAAAGATACGAACGCGAAAGAAGAGGAAGATTTAGAAAAAGCGATCGAGAAGAACGTGCTTTCTTCCGTCGATTCGGCGATTAAGAGTTTAGAAACTGCGGGTATGGCGATCGCAAAAGCGAACAAGAATAACAAAGAGAGCAGCGCGGCGGCGGCGTCTTTCGCGATGGCGATATCGAACTTTTCTGCTTTACCCGTGTGGCAGAAGAGAGTGGTTGGTTTGCTCGTATTTCTCGTATTTTCGTGGATTTTGATTCTCAGCGCGATGAATAACGACGAGAAATCAGAGTTTGAAGAAATCGATCAAACCATCGCGACGACGGCGGACGCTTCAGCGGGTGCTTAAAGTAGTAAAAAAAGTTATATGTAGATATAGATTGATGCTATCGCTGTAAATTAAACCTTATCGTACTTATCCACGCTATTAAACAAAACCTTCGCGTCTCGACTCAACTCTACGCTCGGCAAATTCGCCCACCCTTCTTTGTTCGTCTTCACGACAAAAAACGACCCGAACGCCCAATTCACGAACGCCACGCACACTACCAGCGCAATCACAAACGCTCCCGCGTGCCCTCTCACGTGCATTCGATGACTCCCGTCGTATTCTTCGTCGAACATCTCCTCTATCGTCTCCTCTTCTTCGTTTTCTTTCTTAACATCCTCCGGAATGCCGCCGATGCTCCCGGCGGTGCCCGTATCCATACTCAAGTCCCCCGCTAATACCGACGTCGTCTTTGGTGAATCTCCGTTTGTCCCGTCGTCTTGCATCAAAAACTCGTCCTCGGGAGTCAACACGTTTTCGGGAGTCTCTCCAACTTCCGTGTAATCGTCCGCTTTACCCGAGCTTCGAGAGAGCAATCCTTGATTGGAGACCGAAGCTAACAAGTTTGAAGCGTCCATGGCGGTCGGTTCTCCACCCGCGCCTCCACTCTCCTCCTCCTCCTCCTCGAAACGCTCCTCTCTCTTGTTCTTTTTCTTCTTCGCGTCCGCCGAAGGTATCCCCGCGACGACCAAAACGACGCACAAGAAGAAGAACACCAAAAGCCGCCTCGAGCTCGACATCATTTTATCTTTGCTTCGGACACCACGGAGGCGATGATGATGTGCAGACGTCGTTTTCGTCGTCATCTATTCAAAACGCCGCCGCGTGTCTTCTGGAGGAGGGAACGCGCGGAGAAGAACACCACGAGTACCCGAAACAACAACAACAACAAATGGCACGATGATGATGCAATAACAATACAGACACGTTCGCGTTTTTACTCTTCTTCGATGATGATGATGATTTTTTTGTGACGAATTTCACTCGAGTTTTTTTGCTCTCTTCTTCTTCTTCTTCTTCTTCTTCTTTTCTTTTTTAGGGAGGGGGGTGAATATGTAGAAGTCGTAAAAAGACGGGTATAGATATAGATATAGATGGATCTCCTATTAAATACTCACAACTTCCGATTATTTCGCGTTCTTTTCTCGCTCGCGGAAGCTCGGCACGCTCTGCTCCTCCTCTCTCTCTCTCTCTCTCTCTCTCTCTCTCTCTCTTTCTCGTCACATTTTTTTCCTTCTCTGTGATACATTTATATATATATATATTACTGCGTGTGCGCGATTATCTCGGCGAAACGGTGATTTCGCTCTCCGGCGCCGTCAAATCACCTCTCTTCAATTCATATGCAGACAACAACGGCCAGCCTCCCGCTTGCCACATGCAATCCAAAGCCATCGGGACGTCGATGATGATTTCACCTTCGGTCGGCTTCTTCGTTTCTTTGTTCTTTTGGACGTACGATCGGCCGGCGTAGCCGATCCAGCCGGCGGTGTACAAAAAGCCGATACCCGGAATGGCAAACTCACCCAAGTGTTCCAAGTTCCCGTCGACGATCAAGTGCGGCAAACCGTCAGCGCCGCAGAGCAAACCAGCTTCGCCGTAGTTCTTGAAGCGCGCGTTGGTTTTGTCGATGGTCGCTTGCAAAGCCAACGCCGGAGCGGATTCCGGGTCGTATTTCTTCATGCGCTTTGTGAGACCTTTGACTTCCTTCTTGTTGTTCTTCTTGAAGGCTTTGTTTGTCTTGCACGGCGTCAAACCGGCGTATGGTTGCACGTCTCTGGCAAACGCGGCGTCGACCGGCACCGTGGCCGCGACGACGGCGGCGGCGACGAGCGCGGCGGATTTCTTCGCCGCATCGTCAGCGCTGCAAGAGATGGCGACATTCGCCTTCTTGGAGGACGTCTTTTGCGCCTTCAAGTTCGCGGTCGTGGAGACCTTCAAAGTCTGCCGTTTGCGTTAAAAAAGAAAAGAAAGGTTCGCGTGAGTGATTTTTTGTCCTCGCGCCGTTCAAAAGTCGTCCAAAGCGTCCGCGATGCGCGCGCACGGATCGAGATACGCGATGACGCGATGCGAGATATACGGGAAGAAATGGCAATTTTAAACCACGCGCGATCATCGCAATCGCGCGTATCTTCCTTCGCTTGGCCAGACTTCGGGCCTCGCGCGGTGCGATTCCAGGCCGCGCGGGTACGCCTCACCGATCCGCCGGCGCGCGCCGCTTTTTTTTTTCGGTCGAGCGACGTGGTCTTCTTCAAGGCGGACACGACCAAACGCATCTCTCATCATCATCTCTCGACCATTATTGTCCTTCCCGAGAGAGACATCTCGTCGTCCCATTACACAGAAGACGACGATGGGAACACAACGACAAATCAGTTTACGCGAAGAAGAAAAAAGGATACGACATCACGACCGCGGGGCTCTTTGCGACCGCACGCGACCGAAACGAGACCGAAACGAGACGTACCGTGTGTGCGAGCGAAAACATGGGACGTGTTTCTCGAGCGTATTTGTGAGGAGACGACCGCGTGTTTGAGTCGTTTCTTCGATATATTATTATTATTATTTATTCAGCGCGCTTTCTCGGACGATTTGGATTCCGAGATGTGATATGTTATTTTCCACGCCTTCTTCCTTTGAGTGTCTCAAAGGGACGTCCAAAGGGAAAAAGGACGACACCACGGCTCTGGTGGTAAAAAAAAGAGAATCAGAAAAGCTCTCCAAAAAGAGATCCACTTTTTGTAAAACCCTAAATATAGAGGAAAGATTTTTTTTTTGTCTTTTTTTTTGTGTGTGCGTTCCTTCTTATAGTATAGACTTGTGAAGAGGTGGTGTTGAGAAGAGCACAAAAAAGAAAAACTTTGAAAAACGTGTTTTTGGAAAAAGGAAGAGAAGAGAGCGACTCCAAAGTTGTGCCAAAAGAAAAGAAAAAAGAGAAAAAAAAGAAGGACACACTTTTGCTCTCTTTGCGAAGAAGAAGAAGAAGAAGAAGAAGAAGAAGAAGAAGAAGAAGAAGAAGAAGGATGGCTTTACCCGCGACGAGACCCAAAAAACACCACTCGAGAGAAGAAGACGACGACGAAGAAGAAGAAGAAGAAGAAGAAGGAAAGGAGGAGAAGAAATCGGCGGTGGCGAACGCGGTGCCGAGAGCGTGGTTGGAGACGACGGCGAACGAAACTTTGCGATTGATGATGATGGACACCAAAGAGACTTTGTCGTTTTTGGAGATGACATGTTACGCGTCGCGCGAAGAAATCGAAGAGGAGAGCGAGAGAGAGTGGATGTACGCGTTGACCGAAAGGAACATGCGGAAAATGTACGAACAGACGTGGGGGTGGAACTCGTTGGAGAAGAGGAGAGAGCTGAATCATCAATGCGCGAAATTCGTTATGGTGCGGATGAAAGAGAAAGGAAAAGATGTGGCAGAGCCGAAAGCGTTCGCGCACTTTCGATTCGAAGTAGACGACGACGACGTCGCGTCGGTGTATATATATGAGTTACAGGTGGAACAAACGATGAAAAGAAGTGGATTAGGGAAGGTTTTAATGCAAGCGTGTGAAAGAATTGGAGTTGGTTTAGGATTGAAACACATGGCTTTGACGGTGTTGAAGACGAACGAAGGCGCGAGGGCGTTTTACGCGAAGATTGGGTACGAGGAAACCGATCACGCTCCTGCAGGTGCGCACTACGTGATCTTGCGGAAGAGAATTTAGCTCTGGACTTTTCGATAGGAGTTGTAGTTGTAATAGTACAGCATAGGTAGATAAAAAAGTTCAGAATCCTAAACGTTTGACTACTCTAAGTATTTCGCCTTCTAAAGCGTACGAATGCGTCGGGTTATGAAAACTCTCCTTGTCGACGAAGTAATGATACGTTTTCATACCATTACTGCCCGAAAACCGTCCATGGCCGAAACTGAATCCGTACGGGTCGACGGTGTCGCACCCCGAGGCAATCGCGAGGAAGATGGCTAATATCCCCGTACTTGGCGTCGTTCCTCCCTTGATGATGGCGTGCTTTTTGTCCTCGTGTTCCTTCAATTCGTCTCGTTCTATGTTCTCCTCGCGCATTACGGTGACTCGCGTCTTCACCAATCTCACCTTTTCGAGAAGCTTTCGGACGTCAGATTGCAGTCTATCGCTCGCCATCCAAGGCGGATGTAAACTACTCCGGTAGAACTGATTTGCGAGTTCATAGAATCTCTCTGCGTTCGCTCGCGTAGAAATGACCGTTTCGTCCATCTCCACTGCCTCTCTCAATTTCTTCCCTATCGCTGATTCTTGACCGTACTTCTCCGACCACGCGTTGTTCAATACGCGAAACTCAGTTTTAGAGCCAACTTTCTCTTCGTATCGACCGCCCGTCGGCCCTTGATTCACTCTAAAGACGACGTCGTGGGAATCAATTGTCCGTCCAATGTTATTCTTACCACGCTTTTCACCGTCACCGGCATCCTCATCCTCCTCTTCCCATCTTTCACTATTTCTATTCTCTTCTACTGGCCCGTTCCCAACTACCGCGCACGCTTTCTTACCCCCTCTCTTTCGTCCTAACTCTCTGAACCCATTCATCTTCTCTTCGTCGAGACCTAACATCTTCAACTGTTCCTCATCACCACTCAACGTCAAAATCGCCCGCTCCGCGTTCCGACTCCCAAACGCTCTGTTGCTCAAATTAATCGACGACACCACCTCGTGGTCCACGAACAATTTTTCGCTCTTCTTAAACTCGTCGATGATTTTTGAAACCAACTTCTCCACGACTTTCTCGCACTCTTTCTCGGTCTCGCATTTCAACTCTTGGAGCGTTTTCAACGCCCCTTTTGCTCTCGCTTCCTCGCTTTCGATGTGGTCCACGTACCCTCTCATTTCCGTCGAGTTCAGTCGTCTCGGCTTCGAGAGCATATTCCATTTTCCCGTGTTTTCGTTTCGCGTTTTCATCTCGTCTTGTCGCATTGTTTTAACCTCGCTCGCGTATATTCTCCTTCGCTCGTACTCGAGTACTTTTTTCTCCACGTGCGAAAAGCTCTTCAGAGAGACGTCCGCATCCACATCGTCTCCGAATACGTCCGCGAACGACGGCAACTGGTTTCTCGCGATCGACGCAAAAGCGTTCGTCGTCTCGCCGTTCTTTCTCCTCCTCGCGTTGTTTCGGCTCGACTCGCGTCTCTCGACGTCACTCTCGCTCTCGCGTCGATGATGATTCATCATTCGAAACGCAACACAATTCACAAAGACGCAGAAAAAAAAGATACAAAAAAAACGTCCTCCTCGTGTCGACGACGACAACGATGCAAAATACGATGCGCACGACGACGACGACGCACCATCAAGCGCGGCGCTTCTCCTCCTCTTCCTCTTCTTCTTTTTCTCTTCGTCGTCGTCGTCGTCATCCCGCGTGGTGGAAGAGGAGGTTTTTGGCAAAAGCGCACACGATGCCTCCTCGCGTCGTCGCATGATGTGTCTCTCCGTCTCACATCATCATCATCATCCAGAAAAAAGTCACGACGACGTTTTTTGGTGCATCATCATCATCTCCAAAACTGTTGTTTTTTTCTCTTGGTGTTGGTGTTCAAAAATTCTGCCATCAAAATCGAATTCTTTTTTTTTTTTGTTTTTTTCTTTTTTCTTTTGGGAATTAAACTTTTTTATTGGGAATGAAGATGAGCGGGAAGAAGAAGACAATTTTTTTTTTTTTTTTTTTTGCGCAAAGCGCTTCTTTTTTTTGTTCATTTTCATTCATTCATTCATTCATTCTTTTTTGTTTCAAAAAAAACTTTGAGCCAGAAGAAGAAGTCTTTCTTCTTTCGACTGGACGACGACGCCCTTGCGCAGAAAGAGAGAGAGAGAGAGAGTCTCTTGTTCTTCTTCTTCTTCTTGTTCTTCTTGTTCTTCTTGTTATTGTTGAAGAGACCAACGCGTGGGGGGCAAAGAAACGATATGGACGGAAATAAAGCGTCGTCGTCGTCGTCGTCAACGACCCAAAAAGACTCTCTCTCCTCCATCTTTTCCAATTACATCAAAAAAGCGTTGCAAGAGACCGGGTCGGGAATGAAAGCGCTGCTGGTGGATGGCGCGACGCTCCCGGTCGTCTCGAATGCGCTGAGCCAGACGGACGTATTGAAGAGAGAAGTGTTCGCGGTGGAACCTTTGAGCGATGGTGATGCGACGAGCACGGGGGTGGTGCCTTTAAGGGGGAGGAGAAGTGAAGACTCGAGTTTGCGGTTCGTGAAAGCGGTGTGCATTGTACGACCGACGAGCGAAAACGTGAACGCGTTGTGCGAGAGAATATCTGGATCGTTGACGTCGTACGGTGAGTTCCACGTGTTTTTTACCAACACCGTAGACGAGCACAAACTTCGCGCGATTGCGAAAGCAGACGCGAGAAAAGGAGGAGGAGAAAACAATAAAGTGAAGCAGATTCAAGAGATTTTCTGCGATGTCATCGCGACAGACGAGTGCACGTTTGTAATTGATTCGAAAGATTGTTTTAAAAATGACTCGATGCGAGCGTTCGATCCGAATGGCGGGATGCGGAAGAGAGTCGGTAATAACGGTAGTTTTCAAAGATCCAACTACGAGTATACTTTGATGTGCGATCCGAGTTGGGGGGTGAGGAACGGGACGCCGTTGATCGATAGATGCGTGGAAGGGGTAACGAGCGTGTGTTTAGCGTTAAAACGACCGCCGTTGTTTCGGTATTCGGCGAAATCGAACATTGCGAGGCGAATCGCCGAAGACGCGCAAAGAGTGACCTCGGAACGAGAACCTGGATTGTTTGATTTCGGGAGACGAAACGACGAAGGGTATTGTCACGCGTTAATTATCGATAGGTTCGACGATTGTGTGACGCCTCTGTTGACACAATGGACGTATCAAGCCATGGTTCACGAGATTTTCGGCATTTCGAGCTCGAACAGAGTACGAGCGCCGGACGCGCAAAAATTGAGCAAAAAGCCGGAGGAGTTTATTCTCTCTTCTAGAGAAGATGCATTTTTTAGAGACCACAAGTACGATGATTACGGAGACGTTGGCGCGGCGGTGAAGAAGTACGTCGATGATTTTGCAAACGAGAGGTCGAGAACGACAGCGAGTAAATCTTCCGCCTCGGTCGACGATGTCGCAAAATTCGTCGAACGCTACCCGGAGTTTCGCCAAAAATCTGCCACGGTGGCGAAACACGTGCAGCTAGTCCACACGTTATCGAAAGTCATAAACGATAGGCAGTTGATGAAAGTATCAGAAATCGAACAAGAGCTAGCCTGCGCGGGTACATCGGTCAATGGATTGGAGAAACAAGTCGAAGAGATCATCAACGACCCGTCCTTTGGCGAATCCGAGAAAGTGCGCTTAGTCGGACTGTACTGTCTAAGACGCGAAACCGAAGCGCCGCAAATATGTCAACACCTCCTCCGCGTTCTCTCCAACCACGTCGGTGGGAAACGAATTGACGCTTTAGATTGCATGCTCCGACGCGGTGGTGAAAACGCGCGCACGAGTGACTTGTTCGGCACGAAAACTATCGCCGCGCGAATGCGCACCTCCGTCTCCGCTTTAAAAGGTACCGAAAATGTGTACACGCGACACGTTCCGTTAGTGCGCTCGTTAGTCGCTCAGTGCGCCAACGGGAAGCTCCCATCCATAGAATACTCGCCAACTTGGGACGGTTTCACGCCAGAATGCTCGAAAAAACCTGCCGAAATCATCGTCTTCATCGTCGGCGGTGCGACGTACGCCGAGGCTCGCGCGATAGCCAAGTTCAACGCGAGCAAAGAATCTAACGGCGTTACAGTCACTCTCGGCGGGTACAGCATGCTCCACCAATCTCGGTTTATCGAAAACTTAGCGAATGTGTTCGATGAGGAGAGAGGACCTTAAGAACGAGACATAGTAGTAGCACGTGTATACATATAGCCCGTACTAGTAGCCAACGAGAGTGAGAAGAAAATGTGTGTTCCCCAAGTCCAACTTTTCGTCCCAAGATAGACCTCAAAAGAAAAAGCGACTTTACGCCATAAATAAAAAGATGAACGAACTTCGTCGTTCGCCGTCTGGCACAACGTTGCTCGACTTTGACGGCGCGGCTATCGATCGCAAATCGAGCAATTTATCGAGCAGCACGAACAGCGCGCAGTTATCTCAGACATCGCCCAGAGCGGGCTTGGTCAGGGAGAGCGCGCAACAGAATCACGAACAGAATGGAACTGCACGTGGTGGACGACAACAAGAACAAGAACAAGAACAACAACAACAACAACAAACGACGCAAGCGGCGCCATCGATTAGTCTTCCTCGACAAAGGGACGCGGTGAAACACTTTGCGCTCGATTTAGGCGGTAGTTTGATTAAGCTGGTGTATTTTAGCGCGAACAGGCCGAACAGCGCGGAAGATGCCGATGCGGATGGACATGGTCAGAAAAAGGAAACCACGAAAGCGTTGGGAGGTCGTTTGCACTTCAGACGGTTTCCGTCGTCGAGTTTACGGGAATGCCTAGATTTTATCGAACGGAAAAAATTACACTGCAGTGGGATCGGAGATGAACACAAATCGGAGATTAAAGCGACTGGAGGAGGGTCCTTCAAGCACCAGCAGACGTTTCGGGATGCGTTGGGGATTGAGTTGCAAAAAGAAGACGAGATGGCGTGCGCTGTGAGAGGTGCGAACTTTTTGTTGAAGACGATTAGAGATGAAGCGTTTACGTTTGAAAACGATACCAAGACTTTTGTGCAGACCAACTTTAACGTAAACACGGCGGCAGCAACGAATGTTGTGGATAGTAAAAGTAATAGCACTAGTAATAGTAGTAGCAACAATTTGTTCCCGTATTTGCTCGTAAACATTGGCTCCGGCGTGTCGATTATCAAAGTCACCGAGACTGGACACGAGCGCATTTCCGGGTCCAATATTGGGGGTGGGACATTTTGGGGATTGTGTCGATTGTTAACCGGGATGAGAGATTACGACGAGATGTTGAGGTGCTCGCAAAATGCGGATTCCGCGAGAGTGGATATGCTCGTTGGGGATATATACGGTCGAGATTACGCCAAAGTTGGTTTATCGTCCGACGTGATTGCGAGTTCGTTTGGTAGAGTCGTTATGGAGGAAGGCGATTTGAGCGACTATAGCAAAGCAGATATCACTTTATCCTTGCTCAGAATGATTTCGTATAACATCGCGCACTTAGCGACGATGAATGCCAAAGCTCATGGTTTGCAGAGAATATTTTTTGGCGGATACTTCATTCGCGGCCACGCATACACGATGAATACGATTTCGTTCGCGGTGAACTTTTGGAGTAAAGGCGAAACAAAAGCGATGTTTTTGAGACACGAGGGTTTTTTAGGTGCACTTGGAGCGTTTTTGAGTGACACGACGGCGAAAGAAAAGCTAGGCGCGGCGGAAACGAGAGGATCGTGGATCGAGAAGTTCATAAAGTATTCCACGAAAGCGGCGCACGAGGACTACGGTAAGAATGGAGGAGCTAAATCATCGTCACCACCAACGACTATTCGCAGATGTAACAGTTACACGTCATCGGGCGAGAACTTAGCCGCGGCGACGGCATCTTTATATTTAGAAACAAATAATAGTAGTGCGGACTCTTCTGCGGGCGCTTCCCATGTAGACGGCATCAGTTTGGCAAGGACTTCGCCTCCAGGTTTAGGAAGAGATTCACCCGCGATGAGACAAAGCAGTTTTTCATCGTCGCATCAAAGTCGACATCGTCGCGGATATTCGAACTTATCGAGTCACTTGGGTGTTCGAGCATCATCGAACGACTTTGACGTTGGCGTTTTGCACTACGCGCCGTTGTTGGAACCGTACCCATTGTTACAAAACCCCGAGTCTTACGTGCCAGATACGTTTGATCTTCAAGCGAAAACAGCAATCAGTGCCGAAGATCGCGAGTACTGGCTGATGGTGTTGAAATCATTGACTGCAGGCGTCGCGGAACGCGCGAGAGATTCCGAGCTCGAAGACCCCGACGACGAAGAGCACGAAAAATCGACTCGCACTTCATTGGACGATCATCACGCGTTTGTGAATTACGACGCGTACGATTTCGAGTCCAACAATAACTACCGTAAGAGAACACCCTCGGAACGCGCGGAACAGTTTCGCAACGCGTATGGTTCTTTACTCGATCGGTTACTCAAAGACCCATTCGGATGCGGCAAAATTTCGCTCTCCTCGCTATTCGAAGCGAGAGAAGAGTGTTTGAGAGACTGTGGTTTTGCTGACGCCTACGCGGATGTGAAACAACGCGAAAACGATGCCGCTTTAGTCGTCTTACCCGAGTTACTCGATGAGCTCGAACAAATGGAAGATGAAAATCAACGATTGATTCAAATCGTCGAAGGTGTCCTGGCTGGAAACGTTTTCGACTGGGGGTCGCAGGCATGCGTGGATTTGTACAACAACGGTACCATCCTTGACATCTACAAAGAGGCGAGGAAAAATGCGACGCGCTTATCGTGGAAAATCGACGGTTTCGAAGAGTTTGCCAAAAAGTTATCCTCAAACGACGGATACAGAAAAGCGCACATCTTTGTCGACAACAGCGGCGCGGATATCGTCCTCGGCGTTCTTCCGTTTGTCGTCGAACTCTTACGAAGAGGCACGGAAGTCGTCCTCGTTGCTAACGCTTTACCCGCACTCAACGACGTCACCGCGGACGAGCTGTCCTCATTGCTCGAACGTGCCGCGGAAACATGTGGAGGTATACTCAAATCTGCTTTATACGGCGATGAAGGACAAGGTTTGAAAACGCCTTCTCTCTACGTCGTTTCCTCGGGTAACGGCGGTCCATGCATCGATCTCCGTCGCGCCAGCCGCGAACTCATCGAAGCCTCCTCAAACGTCGACCTTGTCGTTCTTGAAGGTATGGGCCGCGCTGTTCACACCAACTACAATGCTGAATTCGTCTGCGACTCGCTTAAATTGGCCATGATTAAAAACGCCCGTTTGGCCGAGCGCTTGTGCCAAGGTGAAATGTTCGATTGCGTCGTTCGTTTCGACGCCGTCGTTTCGACGCCAGACGAGGAGGAGGCCCCTACCGGCTCTGCCGAAACGCCGTAAAAAGACGCCAACAAAAACTTTTCGACCAGTGTAGAAAGAGATGTACGAGACAATGCGCAAAGGCGCGTATTTAGAATTAGAAAATTGTCACCATCGTTACTCACCCACACACCATTTGAGAGCATTCAGTATCTTTCACTTTTTGCAAAGAATAATATAAAAATGTCGTCACATCACGACTCGCGCGCACCGACTTTGCGAGATTTCGAAAGCCCAAGCGCGCGACGCGAGGAAACCCTTTGACAGCGGCGCCGGCGACGCCGACGAGGCGCATCATGCCGTCTGTGCGGAGAAACCAAGGCGCAAACCGCGGGAAGAAGAAGAAGTCGAACGCACCACCACCGGCGAGGAAAAAAGCGGCGAAGGGAAGAGGCGGCGGCGGCATTCGAAAGAAGAGGAAAGATGCGTCGTCCTCCGATGCGTCGTCCTCCGATGACGACGACGCGATGGGCAAAAGAGACGATGAAGACGCGTACGAAGATTTACCCTCGGATTTTTCTGACGAAGAGATTGACGAGGACGAAGCGTTCGACGATGAAGATAGGGAGATGTATCGAGGGATGACCTTTTACGACAGTAAAAAGAAGAAAAGCGCGAAGGACGGCGTCGATGGTGAAGAAGAAGATTCAGACGACGACGGGTTCGGGGAACTGATTGCACGGGCACAGAACGAGGGGATGAACGCGTCGAATGGCAACGATGACGATCATAACGACAAGGCAAAGGAAGAACAACTCGACGTGCTCGCAGATAGCGACGACGACGAGGAAAAGGAGGATCCCAAGAAGAAGATAAAGAAGAAGACGAAGAAAGATGAGAGCAAAACGATAAAGACGACTGCATTACCAAACACAAAGATGAACATAAAAGGTGTGAATGATGCATTAGACGACGAGGAACAAATAGAGTTAGATTCCGAGGACGACGACGAAACCAGGCAATTGGACGACGACGAAAAGGACGATAAGCGCAAGAAGATGTTGGACGACATTTTGGGCGAGAATAGACGAGAGAGAAGGTTGGAACAACCAAAACCTGGATCGGTGACGGAATACGAAAAAGAGGGGATGTATAACGCGCCGGTGGAAATAGGCGGGGAAACGTTGACTTTGGACGATGCAATTGCAGCTTTGACGAGGGCGAAGCGATCAACCGGGGAAATTGTGGATGAAGATGACGATGTCAACGATGACGACGACGACGACGACAAACCTATAAAAGACGGTGATTTAAACGGCGCATCGTTGCGTGCTCTTCGACGAATCTCCAAGAAAGATGCTACGCCACAGCCAGCGAGAAAATCTGTAACGGAAAAAATGACCCGCGTCGCGGCGTATGAAACGACCAAAGAGGATCTTGGCAAATGGCAACCTATCGTCCAAGAAAATAGGAAGAAAGAAACGCTTACGTTTGAGCCGTCCTCGAAAAAAATGATAAACAGAAAAGATACTCTAGGGGCGTTGAAAGACGATTTTGAGCCGAGGACAAAGATGGAAAAAGAAATTGCCTCCATTTTGAAGGATCAAGCAGACGCGTTTGACGAAGAACAAATTGCGAAAGCTGAGGAATTGGCTTTGTCAAAAATGGATCCGGAGGAAGCAAAAGCGAGGCGTGCGCGGTTGGCAAAAATGAAGGCTCTGATGTTTTATCACGAACGCAAAGCCGCGCGGCTAAAGAAAATCAAATCTAAAGACTACCATCGACGCGAAAAGAGGGCGAACAAGATGAAGGCGAAGAAGAACGGTGAACTGATGGGAGATGGCAACGACGAGGACGATCTAGGTTTGACAATGGACGACGACGATTTCGACGAGAACGGATTAGATAGCGAAGGCCGAACGGCTGAAGAACGACGAGAATACTTTCGCGTGCGCGAGCGCGTGTTATTGAAACATCGTAACACTTCGCGATGGGCAAAAAGAGCGATTAAAAAAGGTATTGCACATTTACCGGGTACGAGAGAAGCCATGGCAGAACAACATCGATTGGCGCAACAATTGAAACAGAAAGTCAACGCGCCCGGGGATGATTCTTCTGATGAGGATGGTGCGAATAGGGACTCAGAGAGTGAATTCGAATCGGGCTCTGAAGAAGAAGAAGAAGATCCAGAGCAAAGGCGCAAACGCGCCAAGCAAAAAGCGTTGGACGCTTTGTATCAAGCCAACGGCGGCGACGAGGATTTACCGGAAGGATTGTCGAAAGGTGTTTTTGCGTTACCGTTTATGAAGCGAGCGCAAGAAAAGAAAAAGCTGGAAACTACTGAAGCTGCAAAAGCGATTTTAGAGGAGATGCAACGAGAAGACGAAGGTGATGGTTCCGACGACGGTTCTGACGATGATTTAAACATCGTCGACGAGAAGGACGCGAAGGAGTGGCAAGCGATTGCTGAGAAGGCTAGAGCAGCGACGACGAAGGAAAAGAGCAGAGTTAATAAGCAATTTGAACAACAACAGAAACAAGCGGAGAAGAAAAATAATGCCACATCAACACGAGCAAAAACGGTGCCACTTTCGAAAGCTGCAAGAACCATTCGCGAACGCGCGGCGTTGCGCAACAGACCTCCGGCGAGATATGAAAAGTTTGAACCCGTATTGATGGAAGACGACGAGGAAGAAAAAAAGAGGAAAGCTGCCGCAATGAAAAAAGTAGAGTTATACGTAGAACCCCGTCATCTCGCCGAAAAAGCAGAGAAAGAAAAGCAAAAGAAAGTAGCCGTCGCCAATGGAACGTACGTGGAAGAAGAAGAAGGCGAAAAAGACGACGTGAAAAATTTTAACGCCACCGCCACAGGAGAACTAGACGACCAAAAGTCGTTGGTTTCTCGTGCATTTGCTGGTGACGACGTCGAAGAAGCGTTTCAAAAAGAAAAACTAAAAGATATCGAAGAAGAACTTCCTGATGTCGAAAGACCAACTTTACTCCCGGGATGGGGCGCCTGGGAAGGGGAGCGTAAAAGTACGCCTAAATGGATTATTGACCAGAACAAAAAAGCCGACACGATACGCGAGAAAGCGCTTAAGTCAAGAAAAGATGCTAAAATGAAACGCGTGATTATCTCGGAAAGGTACGATAAGAAAGCCGCTGCGTATAACGTCGAGAAGCTTCCGCGTGGCTACGATTCCAAAGCCGTCTACGAAGGCAGCATGCGAACGCCTCTCGGAGCAGACGTCAACACAGAAAAACAGTTCAGAAAGTTAACAAAACCGAAGATCTTGAAACCTTCTGGTGCAATCATTGCACCCATCAAGTTCCCTAGAAATGCGAAACCGCCAGCGAGTGAAGAACAATCTGCTAAGAAGAAGCGAAGAACTAACTAGCTTTAATTTTCTCGCATTGTTGTATGCATAGCAATTACTAGCCAGGATACATGTAGCCTACATTCCTAAAACTAACTAAAACTACTAAATTGATCAGTCATCGCTCGTACCACGTGTCTTCGTCTATGGCTATCCCCGTATGCCTCGCTTGCTTGCTAATTTTAATCAACACCTCGTCGCCTTTTCTCAAATCGGAGACGGATTTTGCCTCACCATTTTCGTTGCAAATTAATCGAACTGTCTCTGCGTTTTGAAGTAAACATGAATACGTTTCGCCATCTTTTTCAGCTTCGACGAGAACCATGCTTCGCCTTTCCGTTTTCACGCGTCCAACCGTTGCCTCTTCGGTTTCGCCCTTCGCGTTGACCCGCAAAACAACTTCACCTGCTTTCAATTCGCTCAAGTACCCGGTCCTTCCGTTAGGCATTTGCGCGTAAGAATGGATTGCCCCCGCGTTCACCCGGAACGGTCTCGAATTCACGTACCCTTCTCCACTCAAGCACTCGCTGTGTACTAAGAACAGTCCGTTGGCAAAATTTCCAACGAGAAGACCTTCTCCGACTTTAAAATTCGTAGAACAATCTACACACGCCCGATCGCCCGTACCGCAGTTCTTCACGTTCGTCACCTTCACCGTTTCCAACTTTTCGTTCGCTCGACCTCTATTGCGGATTTTCTGAACCACTTTCGCTAATAATCGCACCTCTTTCTCGTCGTCTGTTTTTAAAACTACCCCTCTCACTCCAGTCTCCAACGCTTCCAACTGTTCCAATGCTTCCTCGCTCGTCTTCACGCACGCGATAAACTCCACTTCCCCTCCTCTCTCCGCGCTCGCCGCGACCAAATTTTCCGCCGGGATGATGGACCAGTCGTTCGCAGAGACGTCTACCAGTACCACGCCGGACTGTTTTCTCGCCGTCGCGACATCTTCCGGTTCGCGCACGGTGACGATCGATGCGATCGCGTCTCCCGAAGAAAATGATGCCATCACGCGCGCTCCATCTCTGTGCAAAAACCGCGCGTCGGACGGCGCGAATCTCGCGAACCGTTCGCGCGTTGCCTCGCCCTCGACGACGAATGTCTTCGAACACCCAGATTCCATCGCGGCTAACACGCACGCTTTCGAGGTCGTTTCGATCCAAAACGTCTTCTTTTCCCCCTCTTCCTCGTGGTCTTCTTCTTCCTTCTTCTTCTTCTTTGTCGTCGTCGTCGTCGCTTCCGCAACCACTTTTGAGCGACGACGAAAACGACAGAAGCGGAGTACTTTTACCGTCGTCGTCGTCGTTCTCGTCGTCGTCGTCATCGCGTTGAACCGGGTTTCGATGATGTGGGACGACGGCGCACACAGAGAGGAGGAGGAGAAGACCACGACCATATTTTTATCGCGCTTTGAGATATATAAAATGCCTCACACCTTTTTTTAAACCCTAAACCCTTTTTTTTTGAAGACCACGACCATATTTTTATCGCGCTTTGAGATATATAAAATGCCTCACAAAAACTTTTTGAAGAAGAAGAAGAAAAACATGATGTGATGTGTCTTTTTTAATTGATGACGACGATGATGGCGGAGAGGAGAGGAGAAGGCGGCTTTGTCGAAAGACGAGGAGGAGGAGG
>VIAV01000053.1:0-18895 GCA_009618065.1 Bathycoccus sp. SAG4 | reverse complement strand
CTGGCACGACGGATTGAGTAACTTCTCGGATGAAAACGGCATGCGTTCGTTCTTTGGCGCGCCGGTGAGTTCCGGTCCGCCGAAGAAGTGGTCCATCGGCGATACTTTAGGTGAAGGGAGTTACGGGAGAGTAAATTTAGCGTTAAATGGAGAGACTGGTGAGCTGTTCGCATTGAAGGAGGTGAAGATTGCAGGATGCAATACACGCGATGCGAACAACAAAGACTTCGAGGACACCCACCACCACCACCATCAAACTTTAGAGATAACAAAGGACGGCAAACGTTCCACTCGATCGTCCTTAGACGGTGGCTTAATCACTCCGACTGTTCAAGATCCTCGCCTCCGCGAATCTATCGTTCAACTCCAACAAGAAGTGCACATGCTTTCACAACTCACCCACCCGAACATTGTCCGATACATCGGCATTAAGCGGCAAAAAGATATATTGAACGTCTTCATGGAATACGTTCCCGGTGGATCCATAGCTTCCTTACTCCAAAGGTTCGGTCCACTTGGTGATAGCGTGACCAGAGTGTACACTCGCCAAATATTGATAGGTTTAGACTACCTCCATTCGCAACGCGTGGTCCACAGAGACATAAAAGGCGCGAACATTTTGGTTGAAAAATCAGGTCGAATCAAACTGGCGGATTTCGGCATGGCGAAAATGTTGGAGTTTGTCGACATCGAACGGAACAATCACGCAAAGAAAGCCATCAAAGGAAGCGCGTATTGGATGGCGCCAGAAGTTATACGGAAATCGGAAGTGACGTTAGGGTGCGACGTGTGGTCGGTTGGATGCACGGTCATCGAGATGGCCTCGGCCAAGCCGCCGTGGTGCGAGTGTTCGACGCAAGTGCAAGCGATGTATAAAATCGCATCGAGCACTGCGTTACCTACGTTGCCGGAAAATAATTTGTCTGCGGACGCGAAAGCTTTCATTTTGCACTGTTTGAAGAGGAATGTGGAAGAAAGGCCGGACGTACAGACATTGTTGATGAATCCGTTTGTGGACGATTCGTCGAACGAAAAGATGTATCGAGCGCCGGCGTTGAAGTACGAGCAGCACGATGGATCGTATTCAAACTTTCCGGATAATCAATCCTTGGTCTCTTCGCACGTGTCGTTAGAGGATCCATCTGAAGAAACGGACGTGGATGAAAATGATGAAGACGAAGATCAGCGACGACGAATAAGAAGCGACGACGACGACGACAACAGCATCTACGGCGGCGAAGATACCGACGTCGATGAATCTTCTTTACACTTCGCAAACAATTTTAACGCGTATCTCTCGCAATCGCCGCGTAACAACGAAGGTCTCACTGATCCTTCCATTCTAGGCGTTCGAAGAAATATCGCGCTGAAACCGTTAGTGGTGAACAGCACTCGATCGAGGAACGAAAAGGCCGGTTCGAGAACTGGAAGTAGCAGTCAGCAAGATGCGGCGGGAACTTCGCCAAAAAACAACAACAGCAACAATACCAATCCGTAATAATAGTATACTGATGCGTACCACCTTCAGACCGAATTGGATCATTAATATATCGATGTTAAAATGTAGTATTTTGTAGCGTTTGTATAATTCATGGCGTGTATTTCAATGTAAGAATAATAGTATAAACTAGTGGTAGTATATATAAAATTTTGTTTTAAAACTCACGTTTCTCGTTTCCATCCTCGGATTGATGATTAAATGCTCGTCGATCTGTGATGGTCGTCCGTAATCGTCGAATACACGTGTCCTTCGTTGGACAACATTTCTACCGCCTCTCTGATTGCCTCCAGCGTGTACTTCCCGCCCAACAACTCGCACATCTTGGCTATTTCAATCCCGGAATCCCCCGCCGCCGGTCCGCTCGGGTTGTTGTAGATGTCCAACAACTGCTGTTGCAGTGAACCACTCGCATCTGGGTTGTTCCCACTCGTTGGCATCGCGTACGCCGCCGGTGCTGCCCCGGTTGCCGTCGTCGCTTGCGCCGCGACGCCGGAACCTTTCTCGTTTGAAAATCTCGACGAAGCGTACATCGCGTCCAAGAAGTGAAACGCGACTTCGTTAAAGTCCGTGATTTTTCTGCAATTCATCACTTGAATGTATCTCGCGTCGTTCCATGACTTTAACTTGCCCATCACTCGCACGTACTCGTTCGTTTCCATCTTCGCCTCTTCGTTCGCCTCGCCGTTCAAAGCGTCTTCGCTCGCAAACTCTTTGCAACAGGCGATCCCGGTCCCATCGTCGATCGTTATCAGCTTATGCGTCCCGGTTTCTTCTTTCGACACGATTTTCCCGACGACGGTGACCAATCCGATCGGTTTCCCGGTGACCAGTGCAAACTCGTCCGCTTCCGCGCTCGACGCCGTCGCGTCCGCTATTTGCTTGATGGTCACGGGTGTGATGGAATCTTCTTGTTGCCGCTTTTGGTATAAGGTCGTCTCGGCGTTGGTGTTATACGCGTTGTTCGTCGCGCTGTTGTCGTCGTCGCATAATAAAAAAAAAGGCACAATAACATCGTCGTCAGTCGCTCGACAACAACACGGTCACCACCACGTTTTCGGGGAGAGAGAAAGAAGAAAACGCGCAACACCACAACACCACCAACACAGCGCAAAGTTGGTTTTGGTCTTTCTGTTCCCGAGCGCGATTTTGAATCATCTTTTCAAAAATCGAAACCCATCATCTCGAAAAGAAGAAGAAGAAGAAGAAGAACGACAACAGCGCGTAAAACAAGAGAGAGAGAGAGAGAAAGAAAAAGAGAGAAACAAAAAGAGAGTCGTTTTGCGCTCGCGTACGTACCCGCCGTACCCGCCGCCTTGGAATTGCGTCGCGCCGTCGTTTCCGAAGTAGTTGCTGCTCATTGTATTGGTCGTTCTCGAGTTCTCACGTTCAAAGAGAAGGAAAGAAAGAGAGAGAGAAAATTGTGCAGAGATCCCGAAATTTTTTTTTTTAAAAAAAGGAGGACCCCTAAAAAGACCCCTTAAATGTGAGCACCCTCTTTTTTTTTACTTTGAGCAGCGCTCTCGTCTTTTTTGTGCTAAAAATACTCGTTAGGGAAAAAAAAAAGAAGGAAGAGAAAGAGCACCTTTAGAGGAGGAAAGAAAAGAGGTCTTCTCTCTCTCTCTCTCTCTCTCTCTCTTCGATCATCGCCGCTTTTGATTTCGCCACGCAGAACGCGCTTTGGTCTCTCTCTCTCTAACTCTCTCTCTCTCGTCGCTACTAAAGTCGCTACTACTCAAGAGGTCTCCAACAACAAAAAAAGAGATGACGACTTCGACGAAGGAACACCATCACCGAGGTAAAAGAAGGAGGTGGCGACAAAAAGCGAGCGAGGCAGCGTTGTGGGCACTCTCGAAAGACGAAGAGCGATCGATCGAGTGTTTCTTGCGAGAGAGAAGACGAGGCGGCGAAGAAGAAGAAGAAGAAGAAGAAGAAGAAGAAGAAGAAGAAGAAGAAGAATTGAAAGAAGAACGACGACGAGAGCATTCGTTCATTCACGACGCGCTCGAAGGCATCGCGGCGTTCGACTCGGTGCGAGACGAAGAGGATCGATCGAGGCTGTTCGAAGCGTTCGTGCCTTTGAGATATGGGAGAGGCGAGTGCGTGGTCAGGCAAGGCGACGTGGGAAGGAACTTTTACGTCATCGCGAATGGGACGTGCGAAGTGGTCGTGAGGAGAGAGTCGATGATGGACGAGAACGATGATGATTTCGATGGTGAAGGAGACGAAGAAGGAACGCGAGACGACTTTGGATGTGATTTAAAAATAGACGCCGCCGCGATGAACGCGAGAGGAGGAAGAAGAATAAAAAACGTGATAAAAAGGAAAGAAATTGGAAGCGGACAAACGTTCGGTGAAGTTGCCTTATTAAACCCAAACGTTCCCATTCGATCGGCATCCGTCTTTGCCAAATCGAACCGAGTGACGCTATGGGCGATCGACTCGAAGACGTTTGGCGCTATCTTGCGCGCGACGGCGTTCGAGAAGAGAGCGAGGAACGAGAGTACGTTGGAGAACGTGAAGTTTTTCGCGGATATGTTGGATGATTACGAAATATCGTTGCTAGCGGACGCATTGAGCGAAGAATTCGTTTTTGAGAAAGGCGCGGTGATTATGAAACGAGACGATGAGACGGCCGCGAAGAGGATGTATTTTCTCTGTCGAGGGGAATGCGAGGTGAGATTTAAAAAAAATTCTCCAGAAGACGAAAGAGATGTAAGAGAGCAGCAACACGAACAACACAGAACAGTAAAAAAGCTCAAACCTGGCTCATATTTTGGCGATTTGAGTTTACTGAGAGGTACTCCGCCAACCGCCGATGTCGTCGCCACAAGCGATGCCGTCAAAGTGCAATGGCTCGATCGAGGCGCGTTTCGCAGGTATGTTCGAGCCGATATCGTAGAAGCGTTAGAAAAGCGTGCGAATGGATATTACATGGCACCAGAAGCTAGGGCTAATACTACCACGGCGTTAAAATTGGAGACAGGAACAGGATTGACCACCGAGACTCGGGGCTCAACACCAGATTTGACGGCGGCCCCGGAGTCGTCGTTTCCCGATGAACGCGCACGCAACATCCAAGAGGGCAATATCACAAAAAATACACTCACCACTCATCATCATCTTCAGCGACATTTAAACGTGACGAACTCGGTCAAGTCAGCATTTAAATCGCTTTCGAGACGTTTGAGAGGAGAAAAAGGAGAAACGAAATCTTCTTCTTCTTCTTCTTCTTCAGCAGCAGCAACTGCCGTTCGAACGTGCGCCGAAACCCTTTCTTCGAACGTCGACGACGACGATACGCGGAATCGAGGAAGAGAATATCTTAATAAACAAACGAGAGAAACAACAACAAAAACAATAACAACATCATCATCATCATCACACCAACAACTCCTATCGAAGGTTTCCAAACGCAAACACCTCACTTTTCACAAACAACTTGGCGTTGGGATGACCGCAGCAGTCTTCCTCTGCAAAACATCTGACCAGTTCAAACATCCGTGTTGCGTCAAAGTCATGCGCAAAAAAACTCTCCGAGATCTCGATCAAGTTGCCAATGTCACGCGCGAACGAGAGTTACTGAGATCCTTCCCGAATCAACACTTTGTGATGCAAGCGATGTGTTCGTTTCAAGACGACCACTTCGCGTATTTAGTGATGGAACACATGACAGGTGGAGATTTGTTCCAGTTGTTAGTGAAAGGACCGTTTTCCTCGGGCGGCGGCGGCGGCGGCGGCGCGCAGAAGACTGTTGGCGAGTACAACGAAGACGCGAAGAAGATGCACACCGAGTCTATCGATTCACATCTAAACACCATCACTTCTACCACAAACACAGAGAACAATTTCGTCGGAGGAATGAAATCATCGGGCGGAGGAGGTTTCCCACTCCTACTTGCTAAATTCTACGTCGCCGAGGTCTCGTGCGCGCTTCAATTTCTCCACCAGCGCAACTACATCTATCGCGATTTGAAACCGGAAAACGTCTTAATCGACAGGTTTGGTCACTGTAAACTGTGCGACTTAGGTTTTACTAGAAAAATCAATCCGTCGTACGAAAGGTGTTACACCACGTGCGGGACTGCGGATTACATGGCTCCAGAAGTCACTTTACGCAAAGGCTACGCATTCGCCGTTGATGTTTGGGCGGTAGGGGTTTTGTTATACGAGTTGTTGACTGGTAAGGCGCCATTTGCGGCAAAAACAGACGGAGAGAGGCATCAAAGGATCATCAGGGGCGACGTTCGGTTCCCCAAAACATTTAATTTTGAAGCTAAAGATATTGTCTCGAAGATGTTGGTAGTCGATCCGAGTCGACGGATGACGTTTAATGACAATCAATACGTGGGAGGCGAGGAAAAGAAGAGCAACGACGAAATATTGCATCATCGAACGACGTTTGAAAACCACCCTTTTTGGGCTCCATTCGATTGGGAGGAAGTTAAAACGAAGCAAATGAAACCGCCGTTTCGACCAAGAACGAGGCCGGAAAAAGAGCTCTTTCGTAAGTATCCACCATTGAAGGAGCATTGCGTGGAAGGCTTGAAACCAACCGCTGCTGGTGATTCGACTAAATATACAATCGCGAATTACTAAAACACGCTAGCAGCTGGTTGCTAAATGCAGTACACGTATCCTACAACTGAACGCGCCACGGCATGTCATCGTCGTCAAACACGCTCATCATTTTTGTCTTCTCTTTTTCCAAGTCTTCCTCGATCGAGGCGTATTCGTCTATGAAGAATTGCATGTCATTAATATCAGTGTTGTTTTCCGATGACGTCGGTGGCTTATTGGAACTCTTCGTTCTCGTCGCATTCGTTGTAGACATATCACCAACAGGCAACCCGCTATTTTGTGAAATCTTTCGAATCAACCTGGACCAGTTCGGAAATAGCCGCAAAGCTTTGGGATGCCCGACGATAACGTTCAATGCTTTCGCTCGGCTGGTAGCAACGTTAAAGCGTTTTGGGTCGCTCAAAACCGTATGTCTCGCTTCTTCTACTCCAAATCCACCTTCTCCGTTTTGTCGTCGACGGAGCGCAGACGGTCCCGTGCTCGCTACTGTTGAAATAATAATCACTTTAGCTTCTTGACCTTGGTAATCGTCAATCGTCCCGACTCGAATGGCACCTAAATTTATTCGTCTTAAAACTTGACGCAATAACAACACTTGTCGTCTATATACCGCGATTACTTCAATATCTCTCGGATTGATTCTGTTTGCCGGATCATTCGCATCAGACGCGGACATCAGCGCGGAAATGATCTCGCACACTTTTTCGCACTCTAAAGCGTTGCTAAAACTTTTAGTTTCAACTTTCGATTGCGACTTGCTGATCTCAACTTTTTCCAGACCTTCGACGGCGATGAAGACGTTTCGATGGCGTTGAGAATGACGATGATAGTTTGTAACTTCTTTGACGTTGTTGTTGTTGTTGTTGTTGTTGTTGTTGTTGTTGTTGTTGTTTTGATGCATCGTCATTAAGTTTAAACGTTCGAACATTTCGTCTTCGGGTAAGCGAATATTTTTTTCCGACGCGCACGCTTCGAGCTTCTCTCCGTAGAAGGATTCCGAAGGAATTGCCAAAATGTCTGGATGCGATCGGTAGTTTTTCGTCAGTGTGATCAAATTCTCGTCGTCGCTGCTTTTGTCATTACCGCGATGATCTTCATCGTTCGATGATTTCATCGTTCTTCTTTCAATCATACCCACGCACATTTCCAATAGGGATTTTTCCAGGCCGCCTCGCATGGCCACTTTCGAGTGAACGAGCGGCCCGAGCTGTTTTGGATCACCGCTCATAACTACCAACGTCTGCTTATTTGCCAACGACATCGGAATCAACACTTCTGGGATGGTTGCTTGCGCGGCTTCGTCGATGAACAAATGCGTCAGTCCCGGTTTGTTTCTCCAACATTGACAAAGCTCGTCCCATTCGCTAACTTCGAAGAAGGAGTGAAACGCGAAATTAACGTGTCGATATCGCGGGCCATCGATTTCAACATTTACATTAGCTCTCGCTTTGTGCAAAGACGTTTTCATGGCTTCGTATAAAATACCCGCAGAGACGCACGAACAGACGAGCACTCGGGCCGATTGTTGCAATTGATTGTTCTTTTCTCCTTCCGACGCGAACCAATCGTCCACGTCTACAGTAAACGGAGTAATCGAATCCATCTTTTCACTCATCGCTCGTCTTGGGTCGTCGATGCGACAGTATACGTTCGTACACGGGGTTGAATTGCAAAAGTATTTCGGATGTTCGTGCACGATGCGGTCTAAGATGACATCAGCTGCGTATGGTGCTGGTGCGCAGACTAAAATTCGCGCTTCTGGATTCACCGATAACGCGTCTAGGACCGCGTGTGCAATTGTTAACGTCTTACCAGTACCAGGAGGGCCGAAACACACGAGCGGCGCGCATGAGCGTTCTTTTATATCGTCAGTATTAGTATTGTCGTTTATCTGCTCCAACGAGAGTTGTTCTCTCTTTTGTCGACAACGCATCACAAATTGATATTGTTCTTCGTTGATGCCACGTCGGAGTCGTTCGATTTCGTTCTTTTGCTGCCCTTTACTGCCGGTCTCTATCCGCGAAACACTATTATTATAACCTCCGTATCCCACTTTCAAAGTCGCGCACGCGCACAACGCCGCGCGACACCTCGAGAAGTAATTCTCATCCATGGCAAACCGCACGTGTACTTTCAGCGTCTTCTCTGTGCATGCGTTTCCCATTTCGATAGCCGCGTTGACAGTCCACGGCGCTTGTAAGTGTACCGTTTGAATTTTCGAGATGATTGCTACAATGCGAAATCCGTACTCGACGTACCGATCCCGTTCTTCTTGATTACCCACCTTGACTCGACACCGAACGACATCGCCGACGACTATTGGAGGATAGCCGTTCTGTAAGCCGGGAACTTCCAACGAGTATATGACAAATCTACTCGAAGTACTTTGTCCTATTTGGTGTAACGTCCGGTTGAACATGTCGTACCTTTTCACGTCGTTGTTTTGTTGCGCTTCTTCGATGAAGAGTAAACGCGCGGATTTGAGGAGAATATTATCGAAGGACCGGTCTTTCTTTGACGACGACGACGACGACGACGACGACGACGAAATCTCGCGAAAGACTCTCGCCCATTCCAACGATTTCGTCCACTGTGCGTGATCGAGAGACTCAAAAAAGACTTCAAGTTCAGGATGCATGATCATAGTTCGATGAATTTTGTATTCCGAAAGCCAGGTGGGCTTTCTCGAGGCGTAGTAATCCGCCGATGCCGGCAAGACATTTCGGTTTTCAATCGCCAAAAAATATCTGCCCGTGTGCCCCCAGATGATGTCTAAATAGCTCCTTCCGGGTGGATAATATCCTACAGGTTCAGAATCGAAGGCATATCGTAACGAATCGGGGATGAACGGCGTCGCTTCTTCGCTCAATACGGAAACATTTGTTGCGTTGTTGAACGCATTCGAGCATGTGATTAAGACCGAACATTGCGTCGCGCACGCGCAGAGCTCCTGTTTCTTGGTACCAAAGATAGCGACAATCCACGATGCCATGTACGCACGTTTCGTCTCCACGTCAATCGTACACTCGACCGTAACTGGGTACACGCCGCCCGCCGGTATGCGCACAATTGGTTTTTTTCTATTATTACTATTTTCTCTTCTCGTCATCCGATGATGATGTCTCGAAGCAGAAATGTTGTAATCGTCGCGCAAAGAGAACACGGATGAAGCACAATCTCTCGTTCTTTGCCATGGATCTTTGTTTTCTCCTCTGCTGTTACTATTGATGATGTCATTTCCATTTTCGTTTATTTCGTTTGCGTCTACGATGCGCACGGATACTAAGGTGATATCTTCTCGACCATTGTTCTTTATGTACACGCACCTCGAGCGCCTCTTGAGCGTTTCTTCTTTTGTATTTCGTTCTGGTGCCGTTTGCGTCGCCGTTTCAAGACCGAGCGCGGCAAACGCGGCTTGGACGTCTTTAGTCTTCTCCTGAGCGTTGGTACCTTTTTCGTCTTCGTCCTCCGTGTTACTACTATTACTACTACTACTACTACTATTATTATTAGTATCGTTCTCGTCGTCATAGTTCTCGTCGTCTTTAATGGGAAACATTCCAAACGGTGGATACGGTAACTCGATGTGCGCACCGTTCCCTGAGTTTTTTAGATTTTCCAACGCGGCGCAGCCGCCGCCGTGTGCGTAAAACGCGTCTTTGATGCGCCGCGAGGCGAAATCAAACAGATAGTTCTCGTCGTCGTCTATCTCATCTCCTTTGTCTTTATCAGAAGGATGAGACACATACTCGAGTCTCGCCGTTCTCGCTGCGTTGTACACGTTATTCATTCCACTGCTTCTTTGCAAACCGCCACCGTTTTCTTTGCCAATGCTCTTTAATCTTTTTCGTTCAAATTGATCCAACAACCCCCCCGCGTCGATGTCGAATTGCAACGCCACCACCAGCGGCTCCGTAAATTCATTCGTATCTCCATTCGAGCCTTCTATAAACTGCTTCCTCAGCATTCTCAACTCGTTCTTCGCGAATGCGAACGCTTTGCTCGAATTCTCCTCGTTTTGAAGGTTGTTGAACAAAAACAACGTCTGTTTGTCGCGCGCTCGTTTATACACGTATTCGCCTAAAGGCGAGTGCAGGTTCAAAATGTCCATCCACTCCGCGCCGACGACACGTATTACTCGTCGTCGTCGTCGTCCGCAACGATTGTTGGTGTTAGTCGCGTCGTCCCCCCGGTCGTCGTCTCGTCGCGTTTTCCGCCTGTGCGAGTTGCCTCGCGATGTCCCGCTTCACGTGTCCAAGACGCGCCGACGCGCTTGTTGTGCTCTTCTTCTTTCCGTTGTTGTTGTTGTTGTTGTTCGTAAAACTGTTGTTGTTCGTACTCAAAGAAGGCTTTGTCGTCGCGTGGTGGTCGTGCTGGTTGGTGGTGGTGTCCTCACCACCGTCGCCATCTCGGTGGCCGTGGCGGTGACGTTCGGTTTTGCCCCGACGGCTGCTGCTCTCAGAGTCGCCTCGTCGTCCAACAGAGCGCAACGTCGTCGTCATATCTCACACAACCAAAAACGCGGGTATAATAGGGATTCGTATCTAAAAAGGCATCTCATCGCATCATCATCATCATCATCTCGCGAATCCAAAAGGGGGAAATACTACTAACACTCTACTCTATACTAATTGGTCGCGGGGGTGTTGTTTCGCAAAAAAAAGCGCGTTCTTCTTTTCTCTCAAAAAAAGAAGTTTCGCGTCTCGGAAAGTCGTCGCTTTCGATATATTCTGTATATATATAGAGAGAGAGAGAGAGTAAAAGCGTTTTGGATGACGATGTGATATAGAGGAGAACGAGTCAACACAAAAAAAGAAAAGGGGAGAAAACAGACCACATATGAAGTTTAGGGTTTTATTTTCTGTATAAATGAGGGTTTTGTGAAACTCATCATGTAGTACAACGTTCGTGTGTTGGCATGTGTGTCACAAAAGACCTCTTCTCTTCTCTTCTCTTTGCACTTTATATAATATGTGTATACGTGTTCCCAACCGCCTTTTCTGCTTTGGCGCGGCGGTGTTCGGTAGTGTGCTGTAAATAAATGTAAAATATAAAAAGATAACATAACGCGGCGCGACAATAATAATAATAATACGCGCGTTCGTTGTTGTTGTTGTTTAGCGCGCCGCGCCGTATTCGACGTTGGCGACAGGTTCGACGTTCGACGCGCGGCGTTCGACGGACGTCGCCTTGTAGGCGACGACGGCGACGACGGCGACGACGGCGGCACCGATGAAGGCGACCGAAGAGGACGCAAAAGATTTTGTCGTCTTTGGCTTCGCGAGACCGAGCGGGGAGTGCGAATAGTGCGGGTTCTTCTTGAATGCGACAAGACTTTTGCCCAACTGCGGCGTGACCGCCGCGCACGACGCCGGTTTGGTGCCGCACGAGTTTTCGCACGTGCCCCAGTTGTACGTCAACGTGGTACCATCAAAAACTCTGTTGTGCGAGACGAAGCCCGGGTTTTGGACCGCGTTCGTGCAAGAAGCGATGGAAGCGAGAACGTCACCCGGCGGGCACTTGTCCGTGTTCGGACCGGTGCAGCCGATATCCGAAACGGACTCCCATTCGGTCAAGTTGTCTTTCCAGAACAAATAAAAGCCAAATTCTTCTCCTTTCTTCGGCAAGACCTTGGTTTTAAAGGTACCGCAGTCGGTTTGTTCCATTTCAACGGCATGGTCGAACTTGAAATCGTTGTTGAGAGACTTGGTGATTATAGAAGCGCCGGCTTGAGCGCCAAAGTCGGTCGGCGTAAACGTCAACGTCGACGTCGGGGAGCACCCGGCGTACAAAGTGATCGTATCCGTTTCCGGCTTCTTACTGCCGAGCCATTTATCAATCAACGATTTGACTTCCTCGGTGTGCGTCGCGTCGTCAAAGTTCGTTTGCGGCTTTTTGTCGATGTGCGCCGGAAGGATCAACGCGAACTCCTTCAAGTTCTTCATCGCTTCCGCCGCTTTGAGGACGCCGGCCTGGCCTTGGCCCTTCATCCAACTCGTCACGTGATTGTGCCAGTTCTCGTTTTTGAACAAGTGATTGAAGAATTGCTTCGTATCCAAGGCTTTATAGTATTGATTGTTCAATTCGATCTCCCACTCGATGACGACGATATCGTTGTGGCCGCCGCCGTTCGACACGTGCACGTGCACGTGCGACTCGTCGAAACCCAAGTTTTTGATGCCGTGGTACACGAATTCGTGCAACACAGTCTTCGCGACGTCGTTGTCGACCAAAGACATGGTCGCGTCGCTCCCGATTCCAGGGGCTTGCATGATGCACTGTATTGTTTTTTTTTGGGGGGGGGGTAGAGTCATCGCGTCAGTATATATATATATATATATACGTATCGTCGTCGTCGAAAGAAAGTCTCGATGTTTTGCGAATGATGCTGATGATGCCGCGGGGCAAAGAAACGTATCTAAAAGTGTGTCGAATTCCCGTGGACATCATCTCTTAAAAACGCGCGCGCTTAATAAAACGAACGATACAGAGAACACGAACACGAACGCGAACACCCAAAACGAAAACGACGACGCACCGAGGAGTGGACGAAATAGTTCCCTCCGGCGCCCAATTGGGCCACCTCTTCTTTATTGCTCTCGTCGGTTGCGGCGACCCACGCTTTTCTCGCCTTGGCGGTAAAGTCCCGCGGGCCTCCGTCCGTGGCGATGGCAGGGTTCGACAAACTCGCCGCGGGAAGCCTCGCGGTCGCCGCGACAAAAAAAACATTAGAGTTGGAATATGAGCTCATTTGCTGCTGAAAAACGAGGAACAGCGCCGACAGGAGCGCCGTGAGAAACGCGGCGTAACGACCCATCATCATCGTATTGTACGTGTGTGTATATATGTACAAGACGCGTTCCTTTTCTGTAGGTAGGGGACTTTTAATTTTGGATCTTTTTTGGAAAAAAAAACGCCTCCTTTTTTGTGTGTGGTCTTCTGTTTAGGGTTTTACAAAAAAGATTCAAAACCCTAAACATATATGTGTCGAAGAAGGCCTCTCTTTATTTTTTTTATTTTTGTCTTTTTTTCTCCTGTGTTTTCTTTCTTGGTTGGACTTTTTATTATTACGCGAGATCGACGCGCGCACAGACGACGTAAACGACGACGACGCGGGAGTAGTAGTCGTAGTACTCCGCGCGCACAACGCAAAAACCAAGGGTTTCCTCAGACGAGAGATCACACATCACACACGCTCTCGAAGAAGAAGAAGAAGAGGATTTTGAGAGCACTACTCTCTCAGGTGGTGGTGTCTTTTCTCTTCTTTAATTAATTATTCATTCGAGAGAGAGGGCATCGGTGGAACCGTTAGGAGTAAGGCGTGCGACGACACAAAATGCGGAAGAAGAAGACTTTTGTTGGAGAAGTCTCGGAAGAAGACAACAAAGGCGAGAAAAGAGACGACTTTGTTCCTAATAACGGCGAGACGACGATGGACGTCGACACAAAAAACGACGAAAAGACGACGACGACGACGAAAGCGTTTCTTACGCGCTTGTTGGCTTCCGAGGAATTGAATTTGGAAGCGCTGCTGCTCGAAGAGAGAAAGAAGACTTTAGTGGGATGTTGGAAGAACGATGATGATGATGATGATGATGATGATGATGGAGGAAAAAACACCATCATCACCAATAATGACAAAACCATTCGATTCGTCGAAGCGTCGAGAAAACAAACGCCCGTCGCGCGACGAATCGAGTGCAAAAAAGCGACGAAAACAACAAAAAAGAAGAAGGACGACTTTGATGACGACGACGAGACGAGAAAGAAGACGGGGAAGGAAGTGCAAGAGGAATTCTCCGGGACGGAAAGATGCGCGTTTGCGAAACATTACGTCGCGAACGCGTGCGTCGCGAACGACGCCAAATGTTGGTTCGAGACGACGATTGAAAGTTTTCACGACGCGAGAGGAGGGAAACACGATTACATCGGATGGGCGAGGAAAGACGCGGAGTTGAGCGAAAAGAATGGGATCGCGGAGTTTTGCGAGGTGAACAAAGGTAAATGCAGTTCGGTGAGAGCGTGGAACGACGATTGGGTGTTTCGAGGCAAAGATCGAGCGTTCGAACGGAAAGAGAGAAAAGATGTAGCGGAGGAGAGAGGCGTGTTTGACGTAGAAGAAAAAATAGGAAAGAAGAAGAAAGGACAGAAAACGACGACGCCAACAGAAGCCAAACGACACCGGGGCAAAACAACGAAGAAGAAGAAAAAAGAATTCGAGGAAAAGAATTACGTACCTTTATACGCCTCAGATACCAATCGAAACGTCTTTGCGGTTGGAAGTATCGTTTTAAGCACGATTGCTTTCGAGAAGACATACATCGAGTTTCGGTATTACGTGGATGGTGTTCTGTATAAAATTGATCGCATCAAGCGAGATGTGCGAGATAATAACGACGAGAACGCGTGGTGGTTCCCAGTCACGAGTCATTCGAGCGCGATGAACGACGTGACGTTCAATTTTGGGACGTACCCGATGTTTCGAAACATGTGTGAGAAAGCGCGAGAAGTCAACGAGGGGTTCCTTGCAAGGGCGAAAAAAATATACGGAGATGATGATGATGACGATGACGACGACGACGCCATCAACAAAGGCTTATTCGCGTGTTTACACGCGCCGTTTACGCGCTCCTCGTTGCACGTCGACGTTAGTAGTAGTAATAGTGAAAATAGCAAAAACGAGGCGTATATCGAAGACGAACTTCGCCGAGTCTTCCTTCGCCCGATAAAGAAGCTCGTAAGTGCAATATCGACCAATGAATGCCCGATAACCAACAAAAAAGATATTCACATCTTGTTCTGGCAGTTATTGAGGACCTATTTCGATTCGACGTTTCGGATGGACAAATTTTTGTCGTCGAATTGTTATAATGATGATGATCGTGACGTTAACATGGACGACGACGACGACGACGACGACGACACCAGTGGAGCAAAAGCGTTTTATTCGCCTTGGAAAGTAGACGCGACGAAAGCAAAGAGGGAGTGTTTTGCCTTGTGTCGTTTGCTCGTAGCCCACGACCCGCACGTTGTAGAATACCACCACCACCACGAAGAAGAAGAGGCGTTATTTCTTTCAAACGACGAGTTTGACGTCTTTTGCGAAATGCTCAAAGACGACGGAAATGTGGTCATGGGATCAGACATTTACGGTCCTCGCATGCTCGATTGGTGGTTTCCAAGATGCTTGTTCGAATGTCTCTCTTTCATGGCGTCAAGGGAACTCTTTTGCGGCACAGAAGAAGATTTAACGACGCCGCACCCACTCGAAAGAGCGGCAAAACTGTTGCGCGCCACGGAAGAAGAAGGCAACTTTCGAATTTTGAGCCATCAGTCGTGGGGAGCGAATTTCACGAGATTATTTGCCACTCGAGAGCTCTCTGGTGCTTTGCTCGATTTGAATTTATCTGCGGAATCGTCTTGTCGTATGGAGGAGTCCGACGACGAAGGCTGCGCAGAATTTTCTGAGCACCAAAAAACGCGTTTGAATCGATTGAAAATATATATCGAAAGACGCGAGCAATGTAAAGCCTCCTTCGTTTTCGCCGCGATGACGACGAGTTTACGAAACGTTCCCGAGCGCGCAGTCGAACCGAATATAAATGAAGACAAGTCTCGAGAGTACTTTCGAGCCCCGCAAACAGCAGAGAGACCGGGCGCTCTCGAAGCAATTAAATGTCCCATAGATTGGGAAGCGAGCGAAAATATAACGTCCAACGATGGTAGCGCGTTCGACGCGTACGAATACGAAGGGAGTGATAGAATGATCAAGCAGTTCGAAAGAACCGATCGAATCATCGATGATCGCGCCGAGAAGAAATTTGAAAGAAACGACCATTTTAGAAGCGACTCTATCGAGGCGAATACGTGGGCGTTTGAGCCTATCAATACCGGTTTCTTTCGCGACAGAACCGTAGAACTCGCAAACACCACGGGCACTATCAATAATTTACATGGGCTCGATTCAAATAAATTCGGCACGACACCGTTGGATTTTTGGATGCAAGAAACGACCCGGTGGGCGTACGATCGATACGAGCCGTTCGCGAGAGATCCGCACGCAGAATTAAAAGGTACGCGAGTTGGTCTCGCAGCAAGGCATTTTGTCGATACGCTCTCACGACTCCTCGCGGACGAATTGGAACAATCGAATGTCGACCAATTTACTGTACACAAAGCGTCGTTCTTTCATTATTACGTCGCTAATCCGTGGCACATGCCTAAAAGAGATGACCGTCCACTGCCTGAGCTTGACGGGGAAGAGGTCGGCGAGATGGCCGAACAACCAAGAAACGATCCAGAGTATTGGTGTTGTCCGATGACCCCGTTACAGCATTACGTACCCGGATGTTTGAAGCGAAATCGATGGATGCGCAACTGTGATTACCAGCGCACGAGACGTGAACGCCGAGCGCATGCGAACATTCAATACGATTTGACCAACGGTTTCGACGCGGAGCTTCTGGGAGCGGCTCAATTTTTGCCAGAGTTCAACCTCGACGAATATTGGAAATGGAACATATTAAATCACGAAACGGTCGCGAGAACTTGGAGTGAATCTCTGTTCGAACGTTATAGTATTCAAACCCTCAAACTGGATTCCTTAACCGAGGAAATTACTGACCGCCTTGTCGTGGAGGGCTCTTTTAACGAACCCGAGGTCTTGCAAGAGAATGCAAAGAAACGACGACAAGATGATACGACGCCAGAACATATTTATGCACATCTGCGCTGGTCGCCGTTCCCTTGCGATGGAATTATGTTGGAACATCCAACCAATATCAACGCACACGTCCGCGATAGGTATTCCTACGTCCGCGATAAAAACGATCCCCGAAACGAGTTGTCTTTCGGAGATTTTTTCAAATACAAAGCGGGCGATTCGTTGAGACAGCCGTACAAGAACGCGAGCGAACACATCGCACAGATTTTGATGGGTATGAGTCACCTTTCGATGTTTCTCGTGGAACCAGGAGAGCGGCGCCCGAGTCGTCAAGCGTTTTTACGAGAATTCAATAATGAGTACGACATCGAACACACCAAATTCGATGTTTTGCGATCCACGTACGATAAAATCGCCTCAAACAACGAACACACTGAACGTGCCAGGTTAAAAGTTGCTAGCTACTGCTCGAAAATGATCGTTACCAATTTGATCATAACTTACCAGCACGAAACTTATTATCCAAACCCGATAAAGGCTTCTCCCGAGGAAGAATGGAAGTTCCCGATTGTACCGATGGCTATGGTAAACTTCATTTTCAACACGTGGAGAGATCACTTCGAGAATGGACAATACATATTCGATCGGGAATGCAAATTCGTGTACGTTTTACTACTTTATTGCAGTTCGATGGAATTCGAAAACCCAGGCGCGCGAGACGTGTGTCGCGATCACGTCGAATTTGCTTTTAAATTTCCTTTGGTTAACAAATTCGCGTTTCAAACGGAAATAATGTCCCAATGGTATATGGGTTGGTGTGCGAAGAACGCGATTGTGATGGAGGAGGAGCTTTGTCCTTCCAAGGAGGAGGAGCTGCAGAAAGATATCTCTTTTGGAATGCTCATGTTATCGAATGCGTCGGAAGGACTTGGATTATTCCCCGTGAATGGCCATCTTAAACCGTTGATGCGAAAATATCTGGAGTACTTGGCTAAAGATTTAGGCGATTTGAACAAAGGATTGACGGATTGCATGTCCAAACTGCCTGATCAGAATGTATTGGTTCCGGGGTACGAACATACCGCCTTAACTCCGAAACACATAAAAACCTTTCGAATGCTCTATGAGCGCATCGTTGAACGCTTGGAGTGCGTCGCGAAACTTCCATCGCGGTGTCGCGGAAATTCCGATGTGAAAGATTTCATGTTTGACCCTGAACTGATGGATCAACTCTCCGAAATCATCGCGTACATTGGAAAACACTTCCACTTATCTGGTAGAAAAGGTATGGAAACTCCGTTTGAAGTATTCATAAAAAATTCGGGTTCGAACGACTTAGTATGCGAAGAGCTGAATGCGATATTGTTCATCGACCCGGGAGGGTTTCTGAACCCAGTGGTCGAGATTCTCTGCCGAATGACAGAAAGTCGTTTACCTGATGAAAATATGAAAGCGAAGAACGACGGTAATCGGGAACATTTCAAATGCAAAGTCCGGGGCGAATTTCTTGACACGCTTGTGAGACACGTGACGAAGAGAGATGTCGAAAACCTTTCATTTTATCGCCATTCCACCCGATTCGAAAATCGCATTCTTCACGCGGCTGCTTTGAAAGCGTTACGCATGAAACTGGACAATTTAGAAGCTTTAGAAGACAACAAAAACATCCTCCCCGAAATGCTCGATCCAATCACACACTCCATCATGTTTGACCCGGTTTTTGTCGGCGAGACTCGGAGTACGTCTTGCGACTCTTTGACGCTTTCCAGACACTTTCAAAAAACGGGCAAGCGAACCGATCCGTTTACCGGTATGCCCATCGTCGGTGAGATTCGCAAGAACGAGAACCTAAAAGAACGCATAAAAAAATTCTTAGAAAAGGAAAACGTGATGTCGACGATGGGTGACGTGGAAGTGGACGTGTTTATGCCTGATGAAGCGGCTTCGATGGGCTGATGGCACGTGACGAAACATCGTTCCCTGAAGAAGATTGGCGAAAGTACGATAAAATAGGCTTGGCGCAATAACTTAGTTGATATCTTCTGTAGTGTGTGTGTGTGTGTGTGTAGTGTGTATAAATTACTGTTGCTTGCACTCCTCCTTCGCTTTCGGGTCCAATCCTTTTATCTTCTCCCCGTTATCGTCTTCGTCTG